>VDFB02127457.1:0-44497 GCA_007258455.2 Sequoia sempervirens
AGGAAGACCCTTTACAAAACCCATATTGATGATCTGCCATTTCCACTCTAGAATCTCACGAGGATATAGGAGTCCTTCTGAGTGATGATGTTCTACTTTCACCCTCTAGAATTCTAAACATGTTGCTACAAACCTTGCAACATCCCTCTTCATTCCTTTCCAGAAATATAATGGTTTCACATCAGCCATAAGTTTCGTCACTCTAGGGTGTTCTGAATATGGTGCAAAATGAACTTCTTTCCACATGATATTTCTTAACTCCTCTAAGTTCGAAACATTCTTCCTCTAAATATTAATAGTCCATCTAGGTCAAAGTAAACCCATCATACCTTGAATCTCGAGGGTTGTCCATGAGATCTTGCTTGACCTGCTCATAATATTCATCTTCCTTGGACTTCTGCAACACTTTATTTTTGAAATTAGATTGTATAGAGATCATCAAGGAGATATGCCTCCTTCGAATTAGAGCATCCACAACTCGATTTACCTTACCCTTAATGTAATTGATCTCAAAATTATAGTAAGATATTAGCTCTAACTATCTCCTCTGACGAACATTTAGATATGGTTGAGTAAAAAAATACTTAAAAGAACTTGATGATCTAACTTTAACTCAAAGGTTTTTCCAAGAAAATAATTCTGCCACATTTGCAATGCATGCACAACTTCTTCCAACTCAAGATCATGTGGAGCATAGTTTTGCTCATAAGTCTTCAGTTTTCTAGACTCATAGGTGACAACTTGTCCTTCTTGCATAAGTACATCATCTAATCCTTCTCCTGAGGAATCAACGATGACCAAAAATTGACCTTTCTGATTGGGTACCTTTAGAATTAGTTTCGTATTTAACTTCTCTTTTAATTGGTTGAATTCCTCTTGAAATTTTTCTAACCATTCAAATATTTTACCTTTTCTTTGTAGAGAAGTGATGGGATAGGGAATTCTTGAAAATTTAGCCATAAAATTTCTGTAATATCCTACCAAACCCATGAAACTGTGGACTTCATGCATATTTTTCGATGCAAACCACTCTAAAACAACTTTGATCTTTGTTGGATCCACTACAATTCCCTTAGCTAAGATTACATGACCTAGGTATTGCATTTCCTAAAAGAAATTACACTTTGAAAGTTTTCTATAAAGCTTATGTTCTCTCAGATGCTGAATAACAAACTGCAAATGCTGGGGATGTTCTTTCTCATTCTTAGAGTATATCAAAATGTTGTCTAGGAAAATAAGAACAAATTTATCTAGACAGTCTCTAAATACATTGTTCATCAAATTCATGAATGCTGCAGGTGTATTCATCAGCCTAAAAGATAGGATTGTGAATTCATAATGTCCTTATCTTGTTCTAAAGGTTGTTTTATAGATATCTTCTTCTTTAAGCCTTAACTTATGGTATTCAAATCATAGACAGATCTATGAGAATACGGATACCCCACACATTTGATTGAAAATATCATCAATACATGGCAGCAAATACTTATTCTTTATCATTTCTTTGTTGAGCATACAATAGTCTATACACAAGTGTAGTGTGCCATCATTCTTCTTAATGAAAATCACTGGCTCTTCATAGGGTGAAACACTAGGTCTGATCAATTATTTTTCTAACAGCTCTTGCAATCGAGCCTTTGACTCCATCAACTCTATTATGATCTTGGAAATATATCGAAGGATAAGTCAAAGGCTCTCTTGGGAGGTAATCTAGGTAATTCATTTAGAAATACATCCTCAAAGTCCTGGAGAATGGGTACTTCTCCATATTTTATCTTTCTTGATCCATAGATTCTTTGTCTTCCACTCCTTGGAGTTTCTAAGATTCACAATACATTAAGCCATCTTGAAAGATGAACTCTTTGTAATCCTCCATTTCCTCCATTTTAACTACAAAGAGTTGACACCCTTTTTGCTTGGCCTTCTTCAACTATATGACAAATATTTGCCTTAACTTGACCTCTCTAGAAGTACCTTGCAGGGATACTTTATTTCCAAGGCTGTTTAAACATTCTACCATTTTGGAAAAATAATCCACCTTAGCCCTATGCCTCCATGACTAGTTTATTCCTAGGATGGCATCATAAGATCCTAAGGGGGATACATACAAGTTTACTTTAATAGTTGAAAAGCTTGGTAATTCAACCCTAACTTTAAACAAACACTACTCTACCTGAGCTCTTGTCTAGTTAGCATACTCTACTGATCATGGTTTTCCATATAACCAGCTTTTCTAGATATTTTATCTAATAATTTTGGTGAAATAAAGCATCCAGTGGCACCAGTGTCTATTAAAACTAAAATTGGTACACCAAATAAAGTACTTGGAGTTTCAACTAGAGTAATCTGGTACTCGTCGATTATCTAATGATCCATGGATTCTCTGTTAGAAATCTTCCTATTGTAAATGTAAGGTATTTCCTCACGATTGCATTCCTTGTGTCTTGTTAGGACATTGATTAGCATAGAGGTCACCTCCACATGAAAAAATCCCCCCAAGAGGCCCTCACCTTTTGAAAGGATTTCTTATGTTGTCTTTGTTCTTCTTAGGGTTTTTGTTGCCATTTTCCCTCTCACCTTTGGACTCATTTCAATTGTTTCAGAATCCATTATCACCCTTCTTATAGAAGTCCTACTTATCATTCCTTTTCTTGAATGGTTGGGAAGTTTGAGACTAGTTCAACCTTTTGCAATTCTTTACCTAGTAAGCATACATGGACTTTAGTCTCTACTCTTTTCATAGAATTGGTCTATGGTAGTAGGACCGTGCACATCTACCTCACATCCTATTTGGGGATTTAGCCCCATGATGAACTTCCTTATGTAAAACATTTCATATTAGGACCCCTTTTTGGCCCCTCATCTTTGTGCACTTACCCAAAAAATCCCTCTCCCAAATAGAGAGACACATAAGAGGACTAGATAATCCCTCTTGAATAAGTAGTCCCCTCCTCTACTGGTAGATATGTTGAAGATGGTCCTGGATGTTGAATAATGTTTCTCCCAATAGGAAGAAACAAATATAAAGGTGTATACAGTGTATCTTCCCTTTCTTGAAAGGAATGAGGGAATAAGGGAATAAGATTAGAATGAATGTATTTGGAAATCACTCGTGTCACCATGTTGGCATGAGAGGTACCACAATAAAATTAGGAGTCCCAAGCCTAGCTGAAGAAAGTGAAAGTCTAGAGAAAGATCCAAAGTTGAGAAACAATAATTATGATGGAATTGTTATTGAAGAGGATATGAATGTCCTTAAGAGTATCTTTCAAACCTACAAGAAGGAACTCATGAAATAAACTTGCAAGATCTATCAATTACTCATTCCAAAAAGTTATCCTTGGAAGACGATGAATATGGTTTTGTTATAAATAATCACTATATTCCATGTATGTAGCAACACCTAGAAGTTAATAGATGCTTGGTTAAGCTACAACTGTCCCTAAGGGCTCAAGTTTTCTCTTTAGCTTGGGGTGGTATGAATGATGGAGAAGGGTAGAAGGTAAGATACTAAGCTCAAGAAATGAGTGATGGGATGTTGTTGCAATAGTAGTAGAAGCTTTCAAAGCTTCAAGAATAATGGATCATGGAGGCTTTCTATGGGATTGTTTGAAACTTGTATGAAATGGAAATGAGCTTTGATGCTTAATAATTGACTCCAAATCCTACTCAAGAAACTATGGGTAGAGGAAAAAAATATCAAATTCATAGAGAAGGTGAGAATCCAACGCCAAAGATCATTTGGGAGGAGGATTGAAGCTACTTATATAGATTGAAAAATCCCAACCATAGTCATGAATTAGGGGAGAGAATTGGTAATCAAAATCGTGATTGGTGTGGGAAAATCAAGAGCAATAGGTGGTAGGTATAATTAGGAATCAATTGGACTCTCAATCAAGAGAAAATTGGGTGAAGAAATGAATAGAATTGAAGGTTTCATATCCCAACCAAATATGATAAGATTGCCCCTTTTTCTAAGGTGGGTCGCCTATTTTACTCGTGCAATTTTCCCAAGAAATCCTACAACTTAATCTAGGTCTTTTAGATGACCTTTGGATCTCTTGAGAAGACCATATGATCTCTCAAGAACTTTATTTTGAGGAACAAATGGGACATGCAAGCAAAATATGCAACTTGTTGTTTAGTGAATACACTAAGGAGTTTCCTAGAGATGCAAGGAGACTTCTATTAGGGTAAAAAATGTAGACAAAGAGTTATTCATACCATATGTGTCATGAGTTGAATTGTAGATCATTATTGGACTCTAATGTCTCTCTATACGATTTAAGGAATTCACATATTTTCCCTTTGAGGTATAACAATCTACATGAAAGGTAGGTGTTGTTTCCAAAAATAAGTGTGGGACATGTAGTTACTTGTACTTATTTGTATTTTTGTTCTACATTAGACCTACAAAATAAAAGACAAAGGTCATGCATAGTATATGGATATCTTGAGTTCAAACGACTTATGCATAGTATTTGGATCTCTTTGACCTAACCCAATTCTACTAGTAAGAAGTGAGGGATCATGATTGAAGGATAGGTAAGGTGAGTAAAGGACTACAGACACCAAATGGGTACTATTGGCTTCTAATACTCCCCCCTTGTTGAGAAGAATTAGGGAGAATTGCATACTAGCTTCTATTAGGCATTGTGGATTTGAAACACTTGACATTTTTTTGAGCTAAACTTGATGAAAATTGAGACTAGGATTAGTTTAAAGCTTTGAGTACACTCATTTTAATTTTTTTGAAATGTAATGGGTAAATGGTATAAATGGTTTTTGGGAATCAATGGCTTAAGAAACTTGACCTTTACTAGCAACTTTAGAATCCTAATAAGATGAAAATTAGAAAAGAGCATACCATTGATAAGTGACAAGATGAGGAGAAAAAAATGAAGTGCATGTTTTTCTTTATTTGAGTGTATGTATGGATATGTATATGTATGTATATTTTTATGGTTTTTATATCTAGTATTTTCTAAGGTGAAAAGTGTTGATTTCACCAAACTCGTTGCCTTCCATAGTGTCTCCTTCCACATGTCCTTGATGAGGGTGTGAAATGAGAGATCACATATCTCCCTATGATCCATATTTTATGCACTCATGGATGAATAGTTGACTTGCCTCCATTACATTACAAAGCATGTAACTGATATGCTGGGTTCTTGTTTGATGATTAGGAATTCTTGGATTCTTGTTTTTTTAATTGTGCATATAATTTAGTATTAATATAAAAAAAATACATTATAAATTTCAAATTTTCTAGCCAACTTAGAGATTAGACTATATATATGCACACTATGCTCTAAATATTAGCAAAACAACTAGAGTGTAGAATATACAAAAACATAATCTGTTTTACATCTTTTAAAAAATTATATTTCACTTCAATTCTTTTAGAAATTAATGCTTTCACTATATTCATCCATGTCCTTCCAACCAATTGGTGGTTTGATTCTTTAAATTTCTTCACTAGATCTCACCACTTCTATTGCAAAGTCTTCTCCTTGATTCACAAAGAATCTTGGCCCTCCTTTAAATCCTAAGTCCTTTTCCAAGGATTTTTCTTTATACTTCTTATTATGTTTCTTTTGAAAATCTAGGTAGCTCCTCAAGAAGGGAATATTATCTTCCTTGTTTAATGACCAATTCCCTGCATATTTGATGTCTTCTTTGTTGACCTCTTCTTTCCCATATTTTAGTAGCTTGGCGAAGGTGTCTTTGGATATTTCCATTGTTATTGTAACCTTCATTGAAATATTGGAATGCATGAGTATTATATTAGACTCAGTAAGTGCCCCCAACCTTCCAGATCAACACAAAATATATTCTATATTTCTTCACCAAATAAAAATTCATAGAAAATATGCTTAGCAATTTTGGGTTTCTACATATTTTACAGATTATCATATTATGGACAGAAGCATCAAAAAACACAATTAAAATGCATTGAAAAACTCATTTATGAACTGTGGAAGTAATGGATGGATGCCTCTGGAAGCTTGTATTACCAATCCAAGGCTATTCCTTTCAAGCCTTTGGAAAAAAATCTCGTGACAAATCCATCTTAGGAAATGAGTTCCTAGATAGCTATAATATATGCTTTAATGTGGGAGTTGGAATTTCCAACCCCTTTAAACTTGAGAAGTTGGGGGAATGGTCGTGACAACATTACATTGTGATTATGTGGTCCAAAGGATACTTTAGTTATTTAATGTATGTCCTAGAAAAGGAGTCATGTGTGGAAGGAGTGGCTCCTCCAAATATGAGCTTCGTAGGTGGATCTTGTAATATGGGTTGCATTTGGAAAGGAACATTGGGTTTTTGATATTTAGAGAATATTAGATAGTTTTGTAGAGGTGTACTCAGAGGTTGAAAACTAGGTGGTATCAATAGATTTAGATTTTACATCGCAAGCATCCCACTTGATTGGGTTATACTCAACATGTTGAATGATGAAGGTAGAGGAGGCATAAAAGTCTCATTTCTTGCATTGCACAAGTAAAAGTTAACATAAGGGGGTAGTTGGAATAGCCACTAGTTTATTTTTTTGTGCCAACGATGAAGGGATTATTGCGAGGCTGATGCCTTCAGGACCTTGGTTGGTCACTCATTTGGGCTAGATTTTGCATTGGCCACTTAGCACCCCTAGCTTCAAATGCTTTATTTATTAGACCAGTGTAGCTATAAGTGATTTTGAGGTTGCTTCTCTTGTATGTCACATTTCACCACCATGAGGTGGGTTTTATTGTTCAAATTGTAGGGCTTGAGTGTCTTTGTTCATTGTTTTTGATAAAGTAAGCAACATTTTCAGGGTGTTGTACCCTTCACAAAGAGCCACAAGGGCCAATAAAGTACAAGATAAAAAAAACATCAAAACAAAACACCTAACCAAAAAATAGACACACAGACTAACAACACGCGAACAAACAATAAACCAACAACAAACTAGCTGGCATTCTCCTAGTTCTTGGACAAAAGATGAACCAAATCATCTCTGACCCACTCCTGTCGGTATTCAGTTTTCTTCATCTCCATCTCATCCTTCATGACCGCTGATAGGGTACTAGTGACACAGTGAACCAACTTGACTGTGAAGCGGGCCAATCCATAGAATTTTTTGTCCAGTTTGTCCATTCTTTCTTTCAACACACAAAGCTCCTCCCCACCGCCCGTAATGTAGTCGGGATTATTTCTTCTCAACATCCAGTGGTTCCAAAGAGTGTGAGGCCAAAACCTCCTTATGAGATTTTCCCTTGTTAGGAATGGAGAAGGGACCTCTGGCCTTCTCTCCCTCCTCACCCTTTGACACCTCTTCAAACCTGCTATCTTTGCTGTCAGACAACTCCTCTTCAGTGTCCAAATATTTAACCTGCACTTTTTTTCTATTCTTGGCCAACCTACTAGAGCGCCAAATGATAGAATTAGAACCAATAACCACAGTCTCCGCAGCCATTGTATCACCCAATGAGTCCTTTCTCACAACATGTTTCCCTTTGCTCAGAGGCTCCTTCTCCTCCTTTCCTTTCTTTTTTGGGGTAGGCTTACTAGAAGTCTTAGCAAGGGTAGACTTGAGATCACACAGGCTAGCTGCCACACTAGTTTGGGCAGCTCCCTCGTTCCCCTTAAGCTTTTTAGCAGCGGGTTTGGGTTTTTGAGAGTTAGTAGGTACTAGGTGATTCTTTGTAAGAAGGCCTTTAGATTCGGTTGGAGAAAAGTTGGTCATAGTGGGAGGCTTGATTTCTTCAATTCAGACAGCCAAAATGGGTTTCGGTGGGGATAAAGCCAAATGAAAATGGTAGAGTCTTAGGATAAGAACCTAGTGGAGTGAAAGGGGAGTAGGTTCATTAGGATTAAGAGTGGCAGAATCAACACATGTTTCAATTGAATTTTCAAGGTCCATAAGTAGGAAAAAAGGAAATCTTAATAAAAATTTATGCCTAAGGCGATTCAACAGAGGGAAATGGTAGAAGTAATAGGTCTTGTACCTACCTTCCAGCATGACATATTTCATCAAGGAAAGACACACCTAGTTCCATGACTAAGGGAGAGCCTCCCATTCAAACCCAGACTGGTTGCGCACTAGCGTCTCATCCCCCACAAAAAAAATGTTTATACTTTCGTTATCCTGGGTCTTTGAGTGTTTCAGATGCTACATACTAGTACATTGGAGACTCATCACCTGCAATCACTTCCTCATCCACAGTAAAGGAGATTCCACCCAAAGTCACATGACGATCTTTCCAAGAGTTGACGAACTGGGTAGACAGATTAGGGTCATGGCCCACAAGTCTCTCCATTAGAGGAGTAGGGCCACCTTCGACACAAATGTGCCAAACGAGTAGATCCTTGCTAAATTTGCTACAATTATCCGGCTCCATCTGCACCCTATCACCTCCCATGATTCCTCTCTGCACATAGTATAACTAGGAACCCTAAAAAAATAGAAGGTTAGAGATAATAGAAAGGTGAAAAATCACCTGCACATCAAGGAATTTAAGCCATAAACGACAGTCTTTGGAAACCAAGCCTAAGGACAGGTCACACACATGAGTAAATAAATTCCCTGAATCAATCTTAGCCGAAGCATTAATGAGGATCTCCTCGCACAAATGGCTAAGAAAATAGGACATGATAGGAAGGGAAGGATTGCCTTCCACGTAGCAGAAACATAGAAATCTAGGCAAGATAGCCGCAGGGCTAGAGTTAGAAACATCTAAATTGATAGCATTCAGGGGCGGGCCAAATTTAGTTATACCACTAATAGAAGCTATAAGGCATGAAAAAAAAATAGCGGATGAAGAAAAGCCAAAAAGGAGATTTATCTCATAATTACAAGTCACATCAAAATCAAGAATAAAGAACTTGAAAATCTAATAGCTTAAGAAGATCCCCATAAGGATATTACAAATAGTACAATCCATCTTAGTATTAATCATCAGGTACTTGTCGCAGCAAATTATGATTTCATTTTTCAAAACGGGCTCCATCCCATAATTTGAAAAACTCCACTTGTTATCCATCCCATTAGTACAACTAGTCATCCATCTCATCAAAACAATTAGACCACATAGCCCAATAGATAAGCATGTGGACCCCCCGAATATCTAGCTAGGCACATGTTGAATTTCCATCATGGGTCAAGTAAGGGCTTTGTTCCTTCACTATAATACTTCGAATGCTAGGAGGTAGGTTACTTGTATCATGCCAATATTTGGAAAATTTCCAGTGTGTGCCATAATTGGCTAAGGCATCAACAACTTGGTTCCCTTCTCTATAAATTTGACTGGCCACTTTTAATTTTATCTTTGACACGAGGAATCTAATGTCTAGAAGAATGTCTTTAGTGTTCCACCCCAGTAGTCTATCAAAAATAATAATATCAATAATGGAATTAGAGTCTCCTTCAATATGCAGATTATCAATCCCCAAGGATATAGCTATTTGTAAGCCCTTTAACAACAATCTAGCTTCTGCTATCATAGAAGAATGAAGACCAATTCTCCCAGTGTAACCAACCACTAACTTCCCTCTATGATCCCTGATCACACCTCCTATACTTGCTTTGCCCGGGTTTCCCTTAGCAACCCCATCAAAATTTAGTTTAGACCAGTCCTTGTTAGAGGGTTTCCAAATAGTGGCTCTCCGAGCTAGAATCCTAGAGTTGTCATAAGAATTGGCATCTAGGTTTTGGTTCCAAGCTTTAGCTATGCTTATTCCATCTCAGTAGGTCCTTTGTCAATGATTTTCCCTTTGAAGAGCAAGATATTTTCCACAATGATCTGAGCTCCAATACCAAACACCTCTTTTGGGTTCATCTTAGTGTTCCTGAAGATCCTATTGTTCCTCTCTTTCCATAAGCACCAACATATAATGGGAGGGACTTGGTTTCATATTTCACCAGTTAAAGGATGGGTAAAGGGTCCAAACCAACTCAAGATAAAAGATGTGATGTCCTTACACATAATCCAATGAATCCCCAATCTTTCAAGAGCCAACTCCCACACCTCCATAGCAAAAGGGCAGTGTAACAATAGATGATCAACCAATTCTTGATTGCATTTACACAAAAGGCATCTGTTGGGGATCTGGAATCCCCTTTTCCTTAGATTGTCCTAAGTAAGAATCCTATTATGGTAGACAGTCCACCAAAAGAAGTTAAATTTTGGTATCATGTATCAATTCCATACCTTCTTCCATAGATCATTGACAACACCTTGGTCCGTCAGTAGATTTTAAGCTGATTAATTGTAAGAACACCCTAGTTATCATGGATCTAGAAGAACTCATCCCCTCTGTAAGAAGGGGGTAGTCTGGTGAGGGAGAGAAACTCCTACAGATTCTTGGAGAGAAGACACATATTAGGGGATAAAGGACAACAAAGGCTAATGCCATTCCATTTCCTAGCTCCTAGAAGCCCTATGAGGTAATCACTAATATATATGCCAAACACTTATTGAGCCAGACCTTTAAGAAACTTGAACTTAGAAGTTTCCAGTGGAGTGTCAAGTAACCAAGATTCCTCCTAGAATTTGATTTTATTACCATTACCTATCTTCCATTTGATGCCATTCCTCATAAGATTCTGTAGACTGCAAATTCCCCTCCAAACCAAGGACCCCGAAGGGTGAGCCTTCGAAAGGAAGTCAATCAACGACTGGTTTTGAAGGTACTTGGAATTCATGATCTCACACCAATCCTTCCTATCCCTTAGATGATCCCAACTCACTTTGTCCATAAGAACTTTATTAGAATTAGAAATGGTTCTTATCCCAAGTCCACCACAACTTTTCGGTTGACAAACCTTATCCCATTTAACCAAAGCGAGCTTCTTTTTTTCCTCAGTGCCCAACAAGAGAAAAGACCTTTGGATTTTCTCAAATTTCGCACCAATATATCTAGGTATCCTAAAAATGGATAGGAAATAGATAGGGAGACCTTGAAGAACAACAAAAAGAAGTTGAAGTTTACCAACATGGCCGAGTAAGGAGCCTTTCCACCTAACAAGCTTCCTTTGAATCCTTTCGAGGATAGAATTCCAAAACTCAGGAGTAACTTCTTTGATAGTTAGGAGTAACCCAAGATAAACCGAAGGAAGAGAACCACTCAGATAGCCCAGAACAATAGTCACCCGATTTTGCAGGTTAGGAGTGCTATTAAAGAAGTAAATCATGCTTTTATTGTAGTTAATGCATTGTCCATAATAAGCAACATAGTTGTTGAGACAATTTTTCCATTTCTTGGCTTCCAACACTGAGGCTTTCCCAAATAGAAAATAATCATCCACAAATTGTTCAATCACATTCGGTCCTAGGGAAGAAGCAACCTTAATTCCTTTTATGGACCCCTCCGATAACATATTAGAGAAGTTATTGCTTAGAACATCTGCCACCATTATAAACAAATAGGGTGAAAGTGGGTCTCCCTATCTAATACCTCTCCCAACATGAAAAAACCCGAAAGGAGAACCATTAAACAAAACAAAGTAATTAACCGTGGTAACACATTCCATTATTAGATTGATCACTAATTGATTGGATCCAAACTTAGCAAGAACTTTAGGGACACAATTCCAGATCACCTTGTCATAGGCTTTAAAGATGTCAAGCTTGAGGGCCATGCCAGCATAGTTGCACCTATCCATGGAGTGGAGTAATTCATGTGTGGTAATGGTAGCATCAAGGATATGCCTACTAGACACAAACCCTTTTTGAGTTGGGATGATAATTTTATCAAGGGGCGGTTTGATTCGGTTGACCAAAATTTTAGAGAGGATTTTATAAAAAGTATTGCATAGGATGATAGGGCGAAAGTCAACCATATGTTGAGGATCAACCACCTTGGGAATAAGAGCAATGAATGTGTGATTTAGTTGCTTAATAATCTTACCAGATTTGAAAAAATCATGAGTAGCTAAAACAAGGTCCTCACCAATAATATCCTAGAAGGTCTAGAAGAAAGCTGAAGGGAAACCATCGGGGCCAGGAGCTTTGAAGGCCCCCATGCTAAAAGTGGCCAACTTTACCTCCTCAAGCGAGACAACACTGCGGATCCCCAGATTGTCGTCCTGAGATATTAAATTCGAAAGCGAGTCTAGCAGCAGACTGTCAAGAGCTAGGTTAGGAGCTTCAATAGGAGCCACATAAGCCCTTTGGAAGTAGTCCATTGCCACTAAACCAATTAGGGAGGGAGAATTGACAACCTCTCCTTGAGCATTGTGTAATTTTTTTATCTGATTCCTCCTCTTATATTTGACAACAAAAATATGAAAGGAGGTTTTCCTATCTCCTTTCAGCGATTGAACCCTAGATTTATGTTTCCAGAAAATCTCCTCTTTCTTGAGAATTTGTTCCCACTCTCTCTGGTTCTCCTTCTCCTAGTTGCAAGCGGAAAGAAATATATCACCCTCCTCCATTCTCTTTTGAACCATTCTCAGTTTATCCCCAATGATTTTTTTCTCCTTGAAAACAACCCCAAAGACCCTCTTGTTCTAGCCCTTCACTATACATTTAATGTGTTTTAGCTTAAAAAAGATTCTGAACATGGGGGGACCACACACATGAATATTCCACCATTCAAAAATTTTCATTTTGAAATCAGGGTGGGATTCCACATGATTTCAAAATGGAATGGGTAAGGTCCGACAACAGACTAATCACACAAAGTTAGCAACAAAGGATTGTGATAAGAAACTATCCTAGGTAGAGCCCTCAAAGTGGCACTAAGTAGGCCTAACCAGTTACTAGAGCAAAGGAAACAATTCAGTCTAACTTGAATCAAGTCTTCCCCCATAGGTTTGTTGGTCCAGGTAAAAGCTTGGCCCGACAAGTCTATGCCAATCAGGCCAGTAGAACTCAGAAAGTTAGCCAGATCTGCCATGCTGTCAGAGTAATCAACCAGACCACTGCTTTTCTCTGAGGGAAATAGGGGGGAGTTGAAGTCCCCAACCACCAACCAACAATAACCATTGTTTTTTTTATCTAGTCTACAAGAGTCATCCATAGAGTATATCTAGCATTCCTCTGGTTGGGTGCATAAACATTGATAAGTGACCAAGAGCCACCTGGGAAGGTAAAAGAAACACCAACACTACTTCGATAATAGAATAGTTCAGTGCCATTTAATCTAGAAGGGTTCCAGAGCATCGCTAGTCCTCTAGAGGTCCTTTCAGCATCACTATAAGAGTAAGTGGCCCCTGGCCATAAGTACTTAGCAACATTATCAAAATTAGCTCTCTTCATCTTGGTTTCTTGTAAAAGTAAGACATCTATCTTATGTTCTAGAACATAGTTCTTTAAAGCAAGTTTCTTATGGGAGCTATTCATCCCACACACATTCCAATACATGACCTTCATTTTTGACCTTTCTTGGAGGACACTTCCAATGTCCTCTATTTTCCCATGGAAATCTCATTTGTGGTTTCTCTTAATCTCATGAATCAGTGGCTTAGCCTACTTGGCTTGGAGTCGCCTCTCACATTCATCTTTTTCTTCCTCCCTTTTTTCTTTGGGGTTATCCAATTTTCCTCATCGGCAACAGACTCCTGTTTCAAATCCTTCGAGATGAAAGTTGTCACCTCACCATTACCCAAATCCTCCCATATTTAACCCTCTTCTCCTATATTCTCACTAGTTCCTATTGAAGCCACCTCCAATTGTGTACCACTAGTAAGATCCTCACCCCCAAAAGACATGCTAGAAGAAGGTTTATCTATTTCCAACACCTTAACACAAGCCATATTCTCAACTATAGACAAATTAGCAAGACCTTTTGTTGGGTCAATCCTGGTCACTGACTCAGGGATAGGTGCATTGAGATTAGGAAAATATTCGTTGGTCACTAACTCAGGCGAAGGAGCCACACAGCTTGGAATATCAGATAAAGCTGTCAAAGATGTAGTACCATCTTTGGTTAGGTCTTTGATTCCAGGGGAGAACCAGAAGAAGCAACAAAGTCTCCCTTGTTAAGATCCTTATTAAAGGAGAAATTGTAGTCAGAAATAAGGTGCCCAGGTTTGGCACACTTCTGATAGTATATCACAAAATTTTCATAGCACACTGGTTGGACCCAGGTCTTGAATTTAGAGCTGAGCTTAATATAGTTAGGGAGATACTTTTTCACACAAATTTTCATATAGAAGCGGGAAAACACTAACCTGGACTTTGATCTGGTGATGGAGTCGGAAGTAATGAAGTGTCCCAGGGAATCTCCAATGCTCTTAAATATTGATTCATCCCAGTATTCCAACGGAAACTTAGGAAGGTGAATCCAAACCAGAGGCGACTTATTGAGGTTCGCATTAGGGTCAAACCCCAGCTTCCAGCGACATAAAGCCAAACCGTGTTTACCATAAACCCATGGTCCTGAAGACATGACATATATCAGATCTTCTGATACCATGAACTTGAAAAGGAAAAGCCGACCAGACATAGCACAGATGTCCACACTTCCCTTGAGTCACCATTTAGCAACAACCCATCTCCTGAACATATCAACAATAGGGTGGAAAGAGAGAAACCGACCCACTACTACATTCTCCATGGAGGAGAGAATCCTATCGCTGACTAAATTAGAAATAGAAAAGTCCATTCCAGATACAATAACCTCTTCCCCATGAGGAGGAGGGAGAGAGCTCTATTTACTATTGGTTAGAATATCCTTCCACCCAAGAGATTCAAGAGGAATCACAATCACTGATGCTTCAACCAAAGACATGTGAGGCACCGAAAGATCCACAGTCAAAAGACCTATCCCACCAGGAGTGTCTCCCAAGGGACATGAGTCTGCATGAGACAAGGCTAGACTCAGGTTAGGGAGGGGCAGAGGTTGACCATGGGGTATCCCTAGGGCAGAATCCACCATGTGCATAGGCTATTCAAACACGGGCAGAGGATGAGGAGAGCGAGAAAGTTACAAAGATGAATATGTCTCTATTCATTGTTGCTTCTATTTTGTTTTCAAGATATTCCCTTTGACAAGAGACTTGCTCTTTATGAAAGACCATGTTGAGGGTTGTTCAAACTTCTCAAGCTTTTCCTAGGTCCCTTTCAAGGTGGTCAACCTAATTATCAATTTGCATGGCCATGTCCATATAGGAGGCCAAACTAGGCCCCTAACTCTAGATATCTAACTAAACTAAGTCTCAACAAGCTATTATTGGTCTTGGGTTTGGTTGTAAGATGAGACCTAGATATGGTCCCCATGTAGGGTTATCAAAGGTTGTGAATTTGTGGCCCAAATGAGCATTGTTGCCATGTTCTAAGTTTCAATTTCCTACCATCCAATTTAGTATCCTCATAGTTGTACCTATTTGAGATAGGTGTCATGGGATTAGAGGGGATGTATTAGCCAAATGAGGGGGGCTGGCTTCATTGGAGAGGTTCTATACTTGAGTGCTATCAATCTTGACGTATTCGGGGGTTCCTTGGATGCCACAAAATTAATGGGATGGTAGAAAATATGAATGTGAGATGGAATAGAAATGAAAAAAATGAAAGAATTGGTCCTAGAAGGATTTTCCATTCATAATGGGTTCACCAAAATATATGTTATACTAGATCTACTATACATAAATGTGTATGAGTTGGACATAGGATAACACATATGGTGTACCCTTGTTGGCATGAATCAGAATACTATTTCTTACATGGGAAAAGCCAATGAATTGGGGGGAGAGTCTAATGGAATATCATCTTTGCAAGGAAGGAAAGTGCCATAGGTGACAATGATATTAATGTTTTGGGTGGGAGTCACACCAACTTGCTCACTCACTTCAAGAGAAAGGAGTGCTTGGTGGTGGAAAACAATGTTTAGGCATGGAGTTGGAGTTGGGATATTTGGATTTTTCTCAATGAATCTTTAGAGAGGTGTAGATATCATGATTCTCCTTTAGCTAGGTGGGTGATTATCTTGGATAAGCTTCAACTCTTGTTGGGAAAAGGCATGGAAAGTGTTGAGCCCGTATTCTTCTAATTTGATTAGTTCTTCTAGGAGGGTTAGTTCTTTTGGACATGATAGTTCTCTTTCAAACCTTATATTGTTTTTCTCTTGTATTTGGTTCAAGATATTAGCATGCTCTTGCACTTATTCCACATTAAATGCCTCTTGATTTGGCTGTATGATTTTGCGTAAGTCAACTTTTACCTAGTCTTCTATGATCCTATGACACATGGCCTTGATTGTGGAAGAGATAAATAAGAGATAAGTGAAAGAAGAGATAAGTGTCTTGTTTGTTTCCATTATGCTTACATTTGTTGTTTTAGTTGATTGATTTTTGTGTCTGATTGTTTGATGGTTGTATATTTTTTTGTGCTTGCTTTGTTTATTGATTGACTTTGACCACTTGATTTGATGTTTGATTGTTGGTAGTTGATTGCTTGTGTTTTATTAGCTTGAGTTTATTGAGTGATAATGAATTATCTAACTAATTTAATCTAAATGTATGAATTTTTTTTTTTTTTCTTTTTTTTTATATATTTCTATATTTAAATGTGATGTAATTAACTACTTGAAATTTAAGAGACTTGATATGATTTGAGTGCAATTCAAACTAATGTTTTTGGATTTTTTTTAAATTTTTATTTAATATATTGAATGTGTTGATGTCTCATGTTTTTATTAGGGGTAAAAAATGGGTTTTGAAGGGGCCCAAAACCATTTACAAAGGAAGACAACTGAAACTCAAGATAACAACAGTAAGCATGAATCAACCCAACAACAACCAGCTGCTAAAAAAGATAACTCACATACCACCAACAACCCAACAACA
Organism: Sequoia sempervirens; assembly: GCA_007258455.2. Lineage (NCBI taxonomy): Eukaryota > Viridiplantae > Streptophyta > Pinopsida > Cupressales > Cupressaceae > Sequoia > Sequoia sempervirens. Next base: position 16,775 of record VDFB02127457.1, read on the forward strand.
ACCATGAGTTTTGAATGTGTTGATGTCTCATGTTGTTCTCAAGGGATTTTTTGAAATAATTGTTGAATTGAAATTTACATCTAATTAATCTAATTACACAAATAAATCCATTCTAAATATTTTAATCCATAATAATAATGTCACCAATCTAAGCAATATGGGATTTATTTAATGTAATTGCAAATTCTATTCTAATACTTTTAAAAGAAAACTAAATTAAGAATCAAAGCCAATAAATGGTGGCACCTCACACTTGGAAGCTAGTAGTTTCTTGGTGAAGCTGTGATAGTCCTCAAGGGCTTAGGTTTTTGTATTTTCCTCTTCTCTCTAGCTTGGGATGCTTTGAATGATGGAAGAAGGGTATAATCCAAAAAAATAAGCTCAAGGAATGAGGGATGGGATGTTGTGGAAATAGCATCAAATATTTTGAAGCTTTAAGAATGATGGGCCATAGAGGCTTGTTGTGTGAGCATCAAAGACTTCTATGAAATGGAAATTAGTTTTGATGCCTAAAAATTGACTCCTAATGCTACTCAAGCAATTGTGGGAAAAGGTACATCAAATAAAATTCATAGAGAAGGTGAGAATCAAAGGAAAAAGATTATATGGGAGGAGTATTGAAGTTGATTAAATAGATTGAGAAATCCCAATCATAGTCATGATTAGGGAAGAGAATTGGAAATCAGAATTGACATTGGCATGGGGAGCTCTAGAGAAATAGGGAGTAGCTAAATCAACACTCAATTGGATTATGGATGAGGAGAAAATTGGGTGGATAAATGGTCAAAATTGAAGGTTTCATGCACCAACCAAAAAAATAGGTTTTCCCCTTTTAGCAAGATGGGTCACTTGTTTTTTGATTCTCTTGATCATCATTCAATGCAAGATACAAACATACTCAACTTTTGAAGAAAAGAAAAGATGTATAACCTAGATCTCCAAGAACTAACAAAAAGCAATTCCACTAATTCTAATACCATGTAATAGCTAGCACATAATGTTTGGATGCCATATAAGATTTGGCTATAACATTAACCACCCAAGATCATGGAGCTTCAATGAAAATAAAAAAGAAACCCACAATGAGAGAATAGTTCCATTTTATTAATGGATGCAAATAAAAAATGATTCTATATTTGAGAGATTGAGAATGGATTAGATTGCTTAGATGAGAGCTACACATGGATATATATAGGATACACCACCAAGGAATGTGAATGTATAATCAATATGGGATAATAAGAGATGGAGTCACATGTGTGGACAACATCTCCATCGAACTAGGAAGTATAAGTCACATTATGTAAGTACAACTTACCTAAGTAGATAATTACCTAAGAAAGTATTTTCTATCCTAGGTGTATAATATGCAATAAAGTAATTATCTAAATGTAAAAATAAAATAATGCATGAACAATAGGGAATTGTGTGCTAAAGATCAATACCCAAGTGCTAGAACAAAATTGTTCAAAGTGGTGGTTCTCATGTTCTTCTCCATTATATTTTTTAAGAAGATTAATGACCTTTTCAAAGTGTTTCTTTGTGAGTGCCTTAATGAATAAAAATGCTCAAACACATCACTTTTCTGAGAAGGAAAGTAGAGTTAAGAATATTTGGAAAAATCATCAATGAAGGTAAGAACTTATTAGGCCTTGTTGAATGACGAGGATGGAAAAGTCCCCAATAGGTCACTATGAGACAACTCTAATACTTGTGAAGCTTACCAAGACTTTCTTTTATTAAAATTCTCTTTTTAATGTTTTCCAATGGTGCACCCTTGATAGAATCTGATAAATAAGTTGATTTTAGGAAGCTTGTTGACATATCCGAGTGACTCAACTACTAAAGATAGTGGTAGTTTAGATGGCAAAACTACTCATGCCATAGTTTGTAACTCACATTATTAGTGTGAGTAATAAGTGTTGTAGAAGGGGAATTGAGCACAAAATGTGAGAAGGTATATCACTTAGATTGATGGTTTTACTTCCTAGCTACAATTATAACATCACTTTTGAAGTTCTTGAATCACAATTGAATCAAGAGAAAACTCAAATCTTCTTACCTATACTTTTATGAGTGATTTGGTAGATTGAAATAAGATTGGTTGATAAAGAGAGCACACATAGTACATTATGGAATATTCCCTTGTCCATATCAATGAAAAATTTCTCATATACATCCTTTGATGAATTAACACCCACAAGTGTTTGTAGCATAGACCACATCTCTAATGATGAGAACTCATCTTGTGATGAAGCTATTGTTAAAAAGATGTAGGACAACTGAGAGGGGGGGTGAATAAGTTGTCACAAAATTTAAGCTTAAAAATTTCAACACATATCAATTCTGTAACCAAATTATCTATTATTAAGTATGAGCATGAAACATAGATAACAAAAAGTAATTTAACACAATAGACACTATATTTTTACGTGGAAAACCCAAGAAGGGAAAAACCACGGTGAGGATTAACTCATAGTATAAAGTAGTTCCAAACTGAAAATAAAAAGGATCACTACCCTAAAAGGACTCACTATCCAAATACAAAAGCTCACTACTTACAAAAGAGGCTCACTGCCTACAAAAGGATTAACAAAAACATAATTGGGCTTTTCAGCCAAAATGAACTGAGAATAGTGCACCTAACCAATGCTGATGCAATTTCGGTGATGCTCAAAAGATTGATTCAACACACTTCATATTTTCGATCACTTTGCTATTCTTCTACCTTTGTCTCGCTATATCTCTATATCAAAATCTATCCATCATATTCATTTTTATACCTGATCTTTCCCGCAAGCATCAATTAGGTTGGCCTAATTAGATGGGCTTCATATTTACCAAAATTACTTTTTGTCAGCTCCAAGTATTCACAAAATATTTCAAGAAGATAATTCAAACTTCCAACACACTACATTATGTCAAAAAGGACCTAAAATAGGTCGCACATAGATCCGCATAGAAAATTTCATCGAAACACAATTATCCTAAGAATTCAGCCAGGAATAGACTCCAATGCAAAAGATCAATAAACATTCTGTATGAGCACCAAATACGTGAAATCTTGAATGTACATGCTCCTGTCAACTACAAACCATTTCCCAAAATTGCAAGCAACAGTAATCATTAGAAAACAAATGCAGACCAAAATATCAGATCATGTTTTATCTTATACTTGCAGGCACAACATGGTGACATCAATGAAAAAACAAAACTGTAGAGATAGTTAATATTCTTTATTTTTCCAACAATATCCCCCTTTGTCATTGATGGAAAATGTAAAAAATTCTTCTTCAAATATCTCCCCATACACTAACTCTCTCCCCCTTTGACATCAATGGCAAAGGGTGGCCAAAAAAGGATATAAACAAAACATAGTGACATCAAAAGATTCAAAAACTTCCAACCATTCAGACATCAAATCAATTAACTTCTTTTCTTTCCTCTTCTTCTTTTCAGTAAAAACATCAAAAAACTCAAGATTCAAGTAACGATAACAATCTTCACTTGAAATAATTTCATGTGCCTTTCTTCAAGAACTAGAAGCAATTTCTTCCAGTTAAAAGTGGCTGAATCCATTCTTGTATAAATGCTCTCCATTAAACACAATAGAGTAAAAGACGGTGACCAGAGTGAACTCTATCTCTCAACATCTTCCGCGTCAGTAAGGATTCCAGAGAGATGTTCTAACCAGACCTCAACAATTTCCTTCAGAAACCAAAAGGTTTTTATCACATCATCTCTCTGTCTTTGTACAACTACTAGTTCAACCTGTAGTTCACTGGCTCTCAATCTTTGCTTTCCTTCTTTGTCCCCAAAGAAGTCAAAATTATTTCCAATATTGCTCACTTCAATTTCAATTACTTCAAACTTACTCCTAAAAGTATCTATTGCAGTAGGCCACTGGAGACAATACTTGTAAATAGCATAAATTTCCTTAATGCATTTCTTTGTTTCCACAATCAGTTCAGATAGTCTTCCTTTAGCTTTAACACATCTCTTTTCAACTAGAGCTTCAAATTTTCATCCTTTCAGACCTTCAAGCAACATTTTTTCTTCAACAATTTCAACTAGATTTTTTGGCAAGAAATAAAAAACAATTGACAATCCAATACCTTTCCGAAGTAAATATTCTACCAAAGCATCTTTAATCTTTAGTCTGTTAATAGGAGAGGTTGCACTCAATAATTTACCAATCTTGTTCATCTTCCCTTCAATAATCATAGACTGGATGTCATCAGACGATACTTTCTCCTTTTCTTTTGAAATATCAACAATATCTTCAATTATAACTCTCCTCTTCTTTGATTTCAAAGGGGAGTCACTAATGATGAACTCCAATTCCTTTTTACCAGAGGAAGAGCCAACCTCAAACTGACTCGAAACAACACCAGAGCAAAGATTTTTTTTCAAGGATGTGAAATAGGATTTACACATACTTGCTTTGTCTACCAATGCTTCCTATTTTCCAATAGGAATCCCAGATTCCCATACCACATTATCTTTTCCCAATAGGGAACAAAAAAAGTAAAACACCAAGCATACCAGTATAGATCTGAATCGAAAGGGATAACCCTCATTTACAGACATACAAACATTTTTAGAAATATTCTCATGCAACAAGCTACACAAATCAATTTCCCTATTTTCTTTTACCATCATATATGCAATATAAACTACTATTGCCGATGTGGAACCTTCACGATTTCTGAAATAAATCTTGTGCGAAATCCCATACGAAACATACCTTATGACCAAATCTTTGAGTGTGTTTATTAATAAGGCTTGCTGGTCTTTGTTAATACTAGTCAATTCCTCCACATCTTTGTACTTTATAGTTTTTCTTCCAGGAAGATCCCCAATACTGCATAAGCCAGTTATTGCCTCAATCGCTTCCTTCGTAATAAGTAGGGTTTTTCCAATATAATACTTCCATCCCTGAAATGACTCAATAAGAAAAAAATAAACTCCTTTTCGACAATCCATGGAAATTCACTCCAAAAATTCATACCTAGGGTTTTGATGTTCTATAATTCGCTTTCGCTTAGCCCTAGCTCCATTTATTTCATCTTCCCGTGATCAAATTGTTCTAACTCCACTCCTTTCAACTTCAAAGGGATGACATCACTCGATTCTCTATCCATTTCTATGTCTCCTCTAATTCGGTAATCGAAACTTCTTCATTTTTCCTTCTTCCCCTTCTTGCAAATAGAGAAACGAATTCCAAATTACCTGAGTCAATTTCTTTGAAAACCTTTCAAAAATGCTTCAAGTTTATTTCAAGATTGCTATAGGGCTCCTTCTGAGTTCTTAAAATGCATAATTAACTGAAATGATTTACAAAATTCAACTTTAAACTTCATCAATTTTACCCTAAACGCATTAAATGTGGCAAGCATCAAAACGCTACTAAATATATTCTCCCAACACAAAGAACCCTAAGTTAGTCCGCAAATCATCATAACAACATGTTTTCTTCCAGTTCTTTTTCCACAACTTTTGATTCTTCATTCTTCACATCTCACCCACGTGCCAACGTCTGACATGCCATATATCTAGGGGGTTTTTATAGTTTTTTGATAATGCTCCCCCTAAGGCCATGCTCGATCTAGTTCACGGAGGATTCATCCATATCGGATGAGGGCATAGACATATCAGTAGCTTTAGGTTTTTCTTCTTCTTTCTTCCTCCATATCTTATTCATCTCCTACCTCATTTCTTCTTTGTCGACCTTCTTTACCGGTTCATTCTTCTCTACCGGAGCAGTCTTCTTCCCTTTCTTACTTTGGAAAAACCTTTGCAACATGTCCTGGTTTATAACAGATGACATTTTTCTGATTACTCTGTCCTCCATTTCCTCTTGATCTACATTGATTTGCTTTGTATCCAAATTTGTTATGGGTATAACAATAGCCATTAAAGAATTGATCCATTCTCCCTTCATTAAATCTATTCTTCATTACCCGACTTATCATTCTCACTTGTGATTTTCATTTGGTAGCCTTATGTCCAACCTTTTTACATTCAAAGCATTTTCTGATGAAGGGATTGGAAAACTGATTATTTCTGCTCCTGCATTCTATTTCCTTGTGACCATATTTATAATAGAAGAAAAAAATACCATTGAAAGAGGGATACCTTTGTGCATTAGGCTGTCTTACTGGCGGTCTCCTTGTAAAGTTTCTTGAATTTATTTTCTGCTTTCCTTTATCCATAGTCTTCTAATTGTCCTTAGAACTTTCACCTGCATCATTTCCCAAACCAGTCTTTTCTTTACTTGGTTTTTGTCTAGTAAGAAATTCTCCAAGCTTATCAGAACTTGATTTGAAATTATTCTCACAGAGCTTTGCTTTTTCCAATTCAATTCTCAAGTTTACCACCTCCTGGTCAAGTTTAGAGCATTCTTCAAATTAATTTTGCACCATTGTATTAAGACATTCTTCATTCTCTTCTTCTCTTCTACTGTCACTTTCAATCCAATTATCTCTTGTCTCAACTGTTCACTCAATTGCTTGTGCCTTTCCTTGAATTTCTTTAATTGTTCTTTCAACTTTCAGACACATTCATTAGCTTCATCCAGATTCTCCTTCAAATCTATAGTCTCAGTTTCAACTCTGTCAAGATCCTTAAGAGCAGTCCAAAGCTCTTCTTTGTCATCCATCTAATCAACCATCAAGATCCTCCTTAAGCGGTTAAGCTCTATACCAAGGAACCAAAGCTCTGATACCAATTGTTAAAAATATGCAGGACAACTGAGAGGGGGGGTGAATCAGTTGTCACAAAATTTAAACTTGAAAACTTCAACACATCAATTCCGTAACCACATTATCTGTTATTAAGTATGAGCATGAAACATAGATAACATAAAGTAATTTAACACAATAGACACCAAATTTTTACGTGGAAAACCCAAGAAGGGAAAAACCACAGTGAGGATTAACTCATAGTATAAAGTAGTTCCAAACTTAAAATAAAAAGGCTCACTGCCCTAAAAGGACTCACTGTCCAAATACAAAAGCTCATTGCTTACAAAAGAGGCTCACTGCCTACAAAAGGATTAACAAAAATAGAATTGGAATTTTCAGCCAAAATGAACTGAGAATAATGCACCTAACCAATGCTGATGCAGTTTCGGTGATGCTCAAAAGACTGATTCAACACACTTCATCTTTTTTCTCACTCTGCTATTCTTCTTCCTCTGTCTCGCTATATCTCTATATCAAAATCTATCCATCATATTCATTTTTATAACTGATCTTTCCCGCAAGCATCAATTAGGTTGGCCTAATTAGATGCACTTCATATTTACCAAAATTACTTTCTATTGGCTCCAAGTATTCACAAAATATTTCAAGAAGATAATTCAAACTTTCAGCATGCTACATTATGTCAGCAAGGACCTAAAATAGGTCACACATAGATCCACATAGAAATTTTCACCAAACACAATTATCCCAAGAAGTCGGCTAGAAATAGACTTCAATGCAAAAGATCAATAAACATTATGTACGAGCACTGGATACATGAGATCTTGAATGTATGTGCTCTTGTCAACTACAAACCATTTCCCAAAACCACAAGCAACAATAATCACTGGAAAACAAATGCGGACCAAAATACTGGATTAAGTTCTATCTTAAACTTGCAGGAACAACATGGTGACATCAATGACAACACAAAACTATAGAGATAGTCAATATTCTTTGTTTTTCCAATAGCTATGTGATGCAAAATACAAAAGTCAAGAATCTATGTCCTAGAAGAGAAAGCAACAACTACAACAAGTGAATTTCCTTTCCCTTTACCTTATCTAATTTTGAAGAGGATGTAGAAAAATCCTTAGAGAGAGAATTAGGAAGGATGATGTTGCTCTTTTGGAGAATGTTCGTTAGCTAATCATTTTGTTTCTTCATGCATTTAGGTTTTTTGTTTCTTGAGTCCTTGACCCTTATAGTAAGCACACCTGACCTTCTCCTTCTTTTGTGAATTCCCCTTTGAAGTAGAGGAGGTTTGAGAATTTTCTTTTGGAGCAAACAAGGATTGTGATTGGTTTTCATTTGATTTTATTTTTTGATCTTCTCAATGTTACCATAAGCCTTTTGTCCTTTAATGCATTGGTTGGGACAAAAAATGGAAAACTCACAAATTTCATCATTAGGATGTAATACTGAGTTCTCATTTAGCACATTTAATGATGAACTCACAAATATCATCACTTGGAAGTAATGTGGAGTTTTCACTTAGCACAAAAAATGGTGAACTCACAAATTTCATCACTCAAAAGTAATGTTGAGTTTTCAGTCAACACCAAAAATATTAGTGAACTCACAAATTTCATCACTCAAAAGTAATGGTGAGGTTTCAATTAGCAAAAAAAATGGTGGTACAAAACTTAGGTGTGGTATTCTATCAAAACGGGATATAACATCATGGACAACTTGCTTGGCTTGAAAAAACACTCAAGTCAATATTTTGGTTCTTGAAGATTTTAAAATCATAGATGGGAACATGCTATCACTCATAAAAAATTGTATGTAGAACACTAGAGCTTCATATCATACAAATGAGACACTATAAACAAGTTTCTCAATGCACAACAAAAGCAATGGTTCTATCACTACCCCTATGGATTAAGGGGGGGATGTAACACTAGTGTACATAATCTTAGGAGTAGTAGAATAATATTTTATATTTTGTATTTCTTAGGTACACTAGAAATTGAATGGCCATGATCTAGAAGATGAATTGAATAGTCTTTTTCATATTGATGAATGCACATTTTGATTGAATGGAATAAGCTTTTCATTGATTTTTTTTGGTATTCAAATTCTTGTCCATTTCATTTGTCAATATTTTTTACATTTTATTATTGGACCTAGTACTCGTATAGCCCTTGAGTGTGAAAAATTTGGTCCTCTTGATAGATGATTTCAACCTCCTCTACACTATACGTCGTTCAATTGCCTTAACGAAGCCTTGTTTTACCTCACCATCCACTATAGGGACAACTCTACGAGGTTTTTGGATATATAATAGTTTGCAAACTTGAATGCCACTTAGAATTAGTAGAGTCTATATTTAAAAACTAGATAAAAATTAGTAGAAATCGACAACTTAAATAAATACTTAGATAAAAAGGGAAAATTTTCTCTAGTCATATTTTTCAATTTATAGTTATGCTTTAGGGCACATTTTTTAGTATTTGGGTATTTCCAAGGAATGTTTTTCAATAACCAAGAATTTTTACGACATGTTTTTTAATATATATTCACATTTAGGGCACATTTTTTAATATACAAGCATTTTTAGGGCATGTGATAGGGACAACAAAAAAACTAGTTTTGGGCATTTTTTATTGAATTTTTCCTACATTTTGGTGAGTTGCAAGTTAACTTTGAAAAAAATTAGTGTAATTTTTTTTGAGTGCTTGGCTAGTTTGCAAACTATGGGACATATGACTTTGGGTTCAATGCATAGACACCCATGTGCAAAGGAGTATTGAGCTTCTCACACCATTGTGAATGATAGCTTGATTGTGCTCATTGAATAACTATAAGGCAAGTCTCTCTTTTATACATCAACCTTCATTTGGCCAAACGTGCTATCAATGTGCTCATATACTTGCCCAAGACATGGAGTATTAGAGTCCCCATATCTAATCATTGTGAAAAATCAAGAAATAATGGAGATGATATATTTGGTAGTGAACAAAAAAATAAATCTCTCTACGCAATGCATTATGGGATATAGTCATGGTCCACATATACATGGCCTATCCTCATCCAGTTTGAGCCTAGAAATGTACTAGGAGCACAACCTTCATTTGAAGCTACATGGTAGAATAGGGAGGTGCACAAAGAAGCAAGTAATGCTTGTGCAATTTTTTGGTACTACAACAACCTTCCTGTCAACGTGGTAAGGAGTCCATAATGGGAGTATTTGGTGACAACATTGATAGTTGCAAGGAAAGGGTACAAGGTGCCCTCTCCAAAAAAATTAAGTGACATGTTGCTCCAAGTTGCTATTGGGGATGTACAACAAATTGTGGAAGATCAAAAGAAGCAATATAAATTTTTTGGATGCACAATATTTTTAGATGGGTGAACAGTGATTGGATAGTGTAGGATGATGAGTCCTCCTTGTTTATAGAGGATGAGATTGCCAATTTCAAAAGGAAATATATGGAGGATGTGGTTAAAGTAGAAGCAATGGAGATTGGATTGGATGACGTTGATAAGCTAGAGGAGTCATTTCCATCTACTAGCAAGGTGAAGCCACAAGCACAATCTTCTAGGCCAAGTAAGGAGCCACAATCGAGTGCAAGGACCATGCCCTTTACCCCCAATTTTTCACTAGGTTGGGGAAGAGGAATTTATAAAAACTTGTAATTTTTTACTTGTATAGATATGAAATTTATGATGATGGTTTTCAAATACAATCATTGTAAATTCATAATAGTTATAAGTTAGCAGCTAGCTATTGTATCCACTATCCGACTTTGCATGATGTTGTTATCCATATGTACTCAAGAATCAAATTTAATAGAAAAATCTTCCTCATTGTTTTTAGACTCATTTGATACATTTTGTAATTGAATTTTTTGCAATTTTTTTGTTTTAAAAATTAGTATTTTATAAGTTGCTGATTTTTTGTCGAGTTGAAAATCATGGGCTTTCCAAGTACTCTCCGAGTTTGAATTTGTGAACTATGTTCCAAAGTACCAAAAAATTACTAGCTCTTAGGAATCATGGTCCCTCAACACATGTTACCATGATTTTGATGAGTTGATAATGCCTAATGTTTGCCCATCCATCCATAATAATGCTGCATCCTTGTCAAAGCTTGCTCTTGCCACCTTAGATAAAAACTCCTTAAAACAAGGAGAGGAAGTAATATGAATTTGAATGCCATTGGCAAAGATGAGTTTTTTAATGGCATCATTTGGCTCATTTTAGCTTGTAGGATGAACAACTTTTCCACCAACTTGGGAGTTTGAGCAGGTGTGAAGGAATGCTAAGCACATTTCCTTGATTTCTTCAAGATCAACTATATTGCTAGAATATATTTGTGACATTAAAAGAGAAGATATTGGGTATTTTGAAGAGCTTCTTGGAAATAAGGAGGTGTCTTCTTTTGGTGAGAAAATTTATTTTTCACTACACATTTCCCTTATAGTTATAGAAATAAAAAATAAGGCCCCTATGGATACTTTCACTAAGGAAGAAATCAGACTTGCTCTCTCATAGATGGGGAAGGACAAGGATCCTAGTTAGGACAAGTTTCTTGTAGCTTCCTTTCAATTTTTTTGAAATGCCATGCACAAGGAGGTTTGGTTGGAAGCTAAAGAGTCTAGAAGAACTAGGATTTAGTTTTGGAAGATTTTAATTGTAATTTTATTTCTTTTCATTCAACTTCGCTTCTCCATCCTCTTTTATAGAGTTTTGTCCAATCTCTTTGCAACACTTTTTTGCAAGATTATCTCCAAATTCTATGGGTGATAGACTTTAGATGATTCTTTTGGAGCTCATTCTAGAAAAATAGGGTGGTTTTGTGTGGGATATTGTAATCATTGAAGGAATTTTATTTCTCATGAGGTTATAGACATAATTGAGGCCATCAAAACAAAAAGATTTAAAGTTCGACCATGTTGGGTGAAATTGAATTGTCACATTTTTGGTTGAATTCAATCAAAATGGGTCAAAACTTACAAAATTATGAATTAAATGTGGTTTGTTGAATAACCTAGATGTGAAATTCATAACTTTAAAAAAAAAAACTATGCATAATATTTATAAGACCCCTGTTTATAAAATTTTGAAGTATTTAATAATTTGCCATGTTTTTCCTTTTTTAAACTTGTGTACTTGAATTCTATTTACATTTTTAGTTTGTTGTGTCAATGTTGTGGAAATATAATACTACTATCATTGAGGCTAACAAGATGGAAAGTATGTTGGTTAAATTGGATATCAAGCTAGCAAAGCATATGATAGAGTTAATTTGTGTTAGTTGATCAATATCTTAGAAAGATTTGGTTTCAACTTGAAATGAAAAAAAAAGATTTTCAATTCTCCTTAACTAGAGTTTGGCAACATTCTTTGAAGCCAGTAGGGGACTATGGAAAGGAGATCCCTTGCTCCCTTTTCTTTTCATTTTGATAAGGAAGCTCTGGACAGGGCTTTCTAGGCTACTAAGGCTGTCGGGTGGCTAAAGAAGATAGTTGTCACTAAAGGAATGAATGCTTTCATTCACCAACAATTTGTTGACAATCCTCTATTGTATAGGGAATCTAGTTTGGAGGCCTCAAGTTTGAAATCTTTGTTGTTAGACTCTATTACAACTTCAGTACAAACATTCAATGATGGGTGATATAAATTTTTTCTAATTAACAATTCTTTCTTTTGTTACAAGGACTTATAACTAGTGTGTTGGGTTTTTGGGTTGGATCTTTGCCGAGCAAATACTTGGGAGTTCCACTTTTTACTAGAGTAGGTTGATCTTTTTTATGGAAGCAATTGGTGGATAACTTTTAAGCAAGACTAAGTTCTTGGAAAATCAAGTGACTTTGTCTAGCTAATAGGATCCTTTTGATTAAATCAATATTAGCTACTTTACCAATTTACTTAATGTTTTCCCTCAAGACTCTAATAGACATTGCTGATGGCTTGAAAAAGATCATGAGAAGATTTATGTGGTAGGGGTTAAAGAAGAAAAATAAAATTCTTCTTATTGCTTGGGATAAAGTTTATTGCCCAAAGGAAGGAGGTGTTGGTGTTAGATTTTAAAAAAGGAAAACTAGAGCCTTGGGTGCCAAATTTGTGTGTGAATGTTACAAAAAAAGAAAAGAAAAGAAAAAGATTTTGAAATATTCAATGAGAATTCTCGCAGCAAATCCTTTCAAAGAATTGCATAATTTATGATGGATTGTCGACCTATTATCGTAGATCACCTCTCTTGGGAGATAAACAATAAAAGACTAACAAAATTTTGGGAGAATTCTTGAAATGGGCACTTCCCTTTGATGAAGAGAGAGGGGCTTCAAGAAGCCAAAGAAGTCTTGGCTATACCTTGGGGAAGAAAGGGGTGTGATTATTTAGTCATTTAGAAGAGTAAAAGTTTTCTAATGGAGGGGTTTGGATTTCCTTAAGGATAAGGAAGAATTGAAAGCTTTGGATAAGTATTTTAGAAGGGAGGAGTTCAGAGAAGGATTGGAGGTTGCTTTGGAGTTTGTAGTGGCTAGGTAGTTCTCTTCACACTTTGCTTCTGGCTAGTGGGAAATTTCCTGGTCTATTTTCCATGGTGTAATTCAAAGTGCTTGAGGTGATACTTCTAGCTTTGGCTGTGGCGGTGGAAAAGCTGCAGACCTTGTGTTTGAAGGTGATGGGGAGGGTTTCATCATAGCCTTCGATTTCTCTAAACAGATTTGTACCTTTTTCTCTTTGTCTCTGTTATCAATAGTTTTGCACCCTACTGAATGCAGTATTCAGCAAACTACTGAAACATGGAAACCTCTTTCAGATGTGGGTGATCTGCGCGAAAGAGGAATCTCTAGAGTGAGCTGGTTATCTGAATGATGAATTCTATTCTAAGTGACTTTCCAAGAAAAATGATAGAAGGATAAACTGGATTTAAAATCTAAAACTGAAATTCTATTACCCTAAAAATATTGATCAATTGTAAGAAGACCTGGATAATAACTTACTCTCACCAATTCTTTAAAATTAAATTCCCACAATCTCACAATACATGTAGTTCAATCAGTGATTTATGCAAAGGTTAAAATAACACAAGGCATAACTTGAACTAGCATGCAACTCCTGCAAATCTCTTGACAATAGTAAGAAAATAAAAGGATCCAACAGATTTGAATCACAGAACAAATCAAATTATTATTCCAAGTCATGAAAAAGAACTGAGAAAGGGAAACTCTGCTATTTTATTGAATGATGGAGTGGAACTTCTCAGAATCTGAGCACACACAAGTTTACAAGCTCCCCAAAATGTGTAAGGGCAAGAAACTCTCCCCTGAACTGTTGAGAATGGAGAGCTGAAAAGACTAAGTCTTTGAAAAGAACTCTCAAGAAAACCCTAATCCGAGCTCAGAAAAAAGTTTCAAACAATCTCAAAAACTGTTTTAAAAGAAGAAAAAAGCATAATGCTTTCATGATGAACCTGTCAAGCCTCTAAAAATAGGCTGAATCTGCTTTAAAAGCTCAAAAACACCTTATCTCTCCAAGATAAGTCAGAAATCCGACCAAGAGGAAAAGTCAATAAAAGATCTGCTAAAAATAGCAAGAAAACATAAAGCAATTTATAGAATATCGCTTTTATGATTCTGCTTTACAAGATGCAAATTTTTACAATTTGTCTATTTTTGCAACTAAAGATTATAATCTTTTGCAAAAAGAAAATCTCCTTATTTCTCTGTTACAATATTTTGATTTTCTTCAAAAATCATAAAAACATTAAAACATATCAATTATCCCTTCACCAAAACTCCAATTGATTTCTCTAAAATCAATTAAAAATAAAACCCTAAAATAGATAATTTGGCCTTTAAACAAAAGCACCTAGGTCATAAGGCATCTAAACTTAGATCACAAGATATTGATCAACATTATCCCCAAAGCTTAAAATCTCACCAAGGCTTAAAAAAAACAACACTAAGTCCTAACCCATAGACCAACTTAGGAATTCGGCCTCCATGATATACATTTAGACTTAGATTTAATAAATCACAAGGAAGGCATTATGGATTTCAACCTCCATTGGAATTCACCACATGTGTTTTGATTGAAAATTCTAGAACATCATAATGCTTGAATTAGGGTTCGGTCAAAACATAATCAAACCCTAATGATCACTCATTCTACACTTCTCAACTTGCAAGAAAGAAGCTCTGCCGCCCTCTGCCACCGCCATGACTCTGTCAAGCTCGAGCTCGAATGCTTGGAGGAACTATTCCATGTACTCCAGATATCTGAAACTCCAGTGACTTTGTTTGCTTGGCCAGCCTGTGAGCTCGAATTCATCTTGAAAGCTCTTTGCACTTATCGCAGCCTGGCAATTTCGAGCTGGAAGTCTCGCGATTAAGCTCATAGAAGCTTGACTTATGCTGCTTACCTTCTTGTCGCGAGAGAGTAAGCTTCATTCGATGATTTCACAGCCTGGTAGCTCGCATACCAACCTGTCGAGAACCTCAAAGCCGTGGCTATGCATACTCCCTAATGCTTTTCTTTTGAACTTTATGTGTCTGCAATAATCAATGTTGTGCTCTATTCTCACTATGAGGGCTCAACCGTTCTTCAAAAGCTCGAAATCCTGTCTTTTGGGAAGCTAAACTGGAAGTTCTGGTCGTGGCTATAGTGCTCCATCAGAAATATAAACTGGTAATTTTCCTTTGTTACATTTTGCTCTCTAGAGACTTAAAAAATTCTCTTCTTTACTCATGGATTTTGGCCATATCAGGCCATGCCAAATGCACACTATAGGAAGCATTTCTTTTTACTTTTGGGTTCGACCCAGAATAGAAAACTTACCATTATGTTTTCCAGAGAGTAAATCTGTTTATGGGTGTCATAGAAATTTTAATAAATCTGCATTTTCCTTTTGTTCTAATGGAGCCAGCTAGAGGAAACGCATCATTGGCCTATTCTGCTGTTTAATTCAAGAGACTTCACATGGTTACCCAATTATTTCTTTGAAGTAACAAATGAATTTTCGAGAATCTTTAAGGGCATTTTAATTTTGAAACTCTGATTGAAAGTGGATCTTTGGTTAATACAAAAATTGGTATTTTCTTTGCTTACAGTGACCAAACACAAATATTCACATTTGTAGTTTACTAGTATTGTTGTTTTATGAAAACCATATGGGTATCATAGATTATCATATTTCTGTATTTTTGAAAGCAAACTTTCATGTGGGTATTTGGGATTTCTAAAGAGAACTGTATTTTGTTCAATCTGAAACTTGCTCCACAACTAATGGTCGTATACAGGGCGTCATACTTATGCATCAAAATAATCCTTCCGTTATTTCCTGGGCTTGACCCACTATTACTAGTTTTGTTTCCTCATTCATGTTCAAAACCCGACATGGGTATACTGGAAAATAATGGAACTCTCATTTGAGTAATAACCCTCATACAGATACTCATTATCTTGAAGGAAAACTATTCATTTGTTACTTCTATTGGAAACCAGTATGACTCTCCGTGATGTTCACAAGATTCTAAAAAATCTGTCTTGAATTTAAAAACTCATATGTGTGAAACTATACATTCCATTATGGTCTCCAAGCGTGATACGTTGCTCATCTTGTAGATATGACAAAAGCCTTCACTTCTATGATGCGACAAACTTAGCGGTAATCACGAAAATGATCAAAATCATATGTTGTTGTCCATTTAATTCGTGGCTCTACGACCAATTACAGTGATGTCATACTTTGACACTTATGTAACTCTTTGAATAACAGAACAATCCATGCAATATTGCCTAAGACATAAAAGGTTAGCAATCCCAATAATTGTGCAAAGTCTGGGCTTGTCTGTTGTGAAAGGATAGCTGCTCAATGTATATTATTTTCATGCCTGTAATTTATACGCACAACAGTGTCTTTTTATTTTGATTTTCTCTCAACCCTAACAAAGCAACCTCTATCTTCTGCTTCAAACATGTCATAATGTAATTTTGTGTTGCCTTTATATGGTAACAGCGACACGTAACTCGAACACAAACGGTGTGCATCACGTAGAGATTCTATCCTTCTACTAATGTTGATGCATCGTTCGGAGACACCATCGAATAGATTCGTACATTAACGCCAATAACCGATTACTCCACATCCATATCGTATCATTGATGCTGCAGTAGCGTATTGAACTACTTTCCTTGAACAAGAATTAGTTGAACCCTAAATCACAATTGATCCAGTGAACGGGGTTCGGGGTGGACGGTGGGGACAGGAAAATCCAGCTCTCTTAATAATACAGGAATGATCGCATTGATATTCATAGCGTGTTGCCCAACAGTCAACCTAAACTTAGAAATTATTCAACCTCAATGGTATGCATCCACGTGTTATATTCTTAACAACATGGTACTCTTCATTTTATATTTCATTATCTGTTGCTCTTAAAATGCATTCTCTTGGCGATAAAATTAAAACAAAATATTAAGGCATAATGGCCTATTCCTTATTGAAAATTGATGAATTAGAAACATGACATATAATTACAATCAACAAAGAATATATCAATTAATGTACTCAGTTAATTCATAAGTAAATTTAAAACTCCTTAGTTGACTGTAGCCTTTAGAAAGCAATCCTGATCATTATGAATGCACAGTTGGTTTCGTTGCTTGATGAATAACTCTGTTTTACTCTTTCAGTTGTATTTCATTTCATTCGATGTATATGATGAAGTATCTTTTAAAATCAACCCATTTAATGAATAGCGTAGCATGCCGAGCTCTACCCTTGTGGGAGCCCATTTTACTCCACATGCTTGATCTTCGAATAATGTTCAGCTTCATGACTTTTCCTATACCTGCACACTTTCAAAACCAAACAATGTTAACGTAAAAAATTATATTGATCATGATATTGTTATTTCTCCTTCAGCTCTACTTCTTCGTCTGCACTTGATAGAGGATTTGATTGTTTCAATGCATTGCTAATAGTATCCATACTATTGTAGGTTGCATCATATAAGTTATCATAGTTGGAGCCTGACCTCTCTCATATAGGAATGCAACAAAGCTGAGGAGAATGACGAAATTACCATTCCAACATCAAGACGTGATGTCGGTGTACCAAATGGGAGTTATCTTTGTTGCTTATGTGTTTTTCACTTTGCATCTTTAGTAGCAGTGCAATGTACTTTATTAGAAATATGTGCCATGAAAATAGTCACAGTTATATCCATAGCTTGTGTGGATCTTTGATTTTAATTCTGCTTTTCAATTGAAAAGAAAATGCATTTCATGCAATGTTGTAATACTATTCTGATTGTGAAATCAAATGAAGCCTTGTAAAAATATGAGTTTTTTACGAAATAAATGAAAGCATCTAAAATGCTATTTTGCTCATGTACTCAATTCTGTATTTATTTTAATCCTGCAACATCTGAATGACACTCTGCAACTCCATAACTTCACTAAAATGTATAACTGTTACTCGATGCAAATGTGATGCGAAACAACATTTAAAATTCAATTTGCAATTCCACTTAATGTTGAAAAACAATCAGCCAGCTCCTGGGCTGAGGCCAGTATCAACAGTCATCAACAGGATATTGAGCAAATTCTAAAGGGCATGTTGAGATCTGATTCCTTATGATCTGGTTTTAGCGAATAACAATGGGGTTGAAACATTGATTGTGGGTGGTGGAGCGTCTTAGATGAATGGTTAGAATTTATGGTTTTGTGTCCGAGTTGGGTCTTTTGGAGTTATTTTTGTTTCTCTTTATGGGAACTACTGTTTTCAGTTATAATTTCTTCTAAGGTTTGTCTAAGATGGAGCTCCCTGATTTTTAAGTAGAGCTCCCTTGGTTAAGTGTTTGCTTTTTCGTTTTCTTGGTCACAGTTAGTTGAATATCTTCATACTTGAGATGTAACCTATTTTTGAAAGTTATTACAAAGGACCCAACTCCATCAATTGTGTTAAAGCTACCTGCTATTCTTCTACTTGCTAAATCATGAATTCCCTGTCAAAACTGTGGTGTTGGCCATCCTGTAGCAGAAGTGTCAACCATGCTGTAGTAAAATTGTCGACCATGCTGTGCACTTTTGAATATTATTTATAAATACAATGCGTTTTCAACTTCATTCCAACCATCTCAAATACCTTTTGTCACAAGGGCAGCACTTTGCATGGGCTCAAAGAGCACAACTTAGCCTGTTCATGCTTTTGACTCACACTAGAGCGATCCTCAGTTGCCAAGGAAATAAAGGACCTCATTATGCGAAACCAAAGAAGCTCAATGAACTGAACTGCCAAGGTAAGTTTAATCCTTATACTTATTTTCTAAATGGTTGTAGGTCATAAGATATTCTAGAGATGAGTAATTACATTGGTCCAGTGATTATTAAGAAATCAGCTATGCATGGACAAGGTTTATTTGCTAGTAAGGATTTTGAGATTGGAGATAGTGTGCTTGTGGAGAATGCAATTGCAGTGAATGACATCTATTGCAGGCTGGTGGTGTTTGGTTGTGAAGAGTAAAGTTTAAAAACTTGGAATCAGAAAAAACTCTGCAGACCCAAATTTGACTTGGTTTCAGCGACTCGACATAATCTTGACAAAACTGAGCAAAATTCCTGAACATAAAAAACAAATATATTTACAAAATAGTCTTTAAAAACATGCATAAAACTGAATATAGAGAAAGAGAATTAATGAGTAGTTTTACATTTATTCATAGATAAAAAAGGAAGTTCAATACACATCATTGATCGTAGTTATTAGTATCAACAGTCATGATCATAAATGTCAAACACCGCACTGTCCAGTGTTCACTGTCATATCGTGTGCAATCGGATTCATAATTATTTCTGAGTTTGTCTCAACAGTTAGATCATTTACGGAATCTTGATAAGGCTGTTTGATGCCCTTCTTTGTATTTCTTCTTGTTTGAATAAATTTTAACCCCTCCTTTATTCAGATCATAGTTATTAGTGTTAACAGTCATATGATGATAAATCTCAAACATCATTGTGTCCAGTGTCCACTGTCATGTCATATGTAATCAGATTCACAATAACATTTCGTGTCGCTACATCTGCTACCACCCATTTTACTTGTTCTCCTCATATGAAGGAAGGAAAGCCATAACCTACATCAGGGTCTACTTTATCACAAAGCAACATGTTTCCTTTCCTGGATCCATGCAAGATGATATTTGAGGTTGTTGTTGCCTCTCATCTTCTTCCCACAAATTACACACTACTTGTCTTGTATCTTCCTCTACAGTTCTATGCTTCAAAGTAGGGTCCCTACAGTTGCCATCCAATGCCATATCTCAAACAAAAAATTGAGTTTAAACCCTATCATGAGTTAGAAAACATAAAATTGAAAATTACTTAAACACTCTTGCTTCTATCTTATGTTTTCAGTGATTCTGTTTTATGTGTTCTCTGTTTTTCTGGAATTTATGTTAAGAGGCTTTCACTTGTAGTTCTCCTAGGTGTTGGCATTGCCATGAAAGAGGTTGACTTCCAACCACACAACAAAGATAATTTTTATCATCAATAAGTAATCAATCACAAAATTACATAAAGATATTTGAAACATGATATTACTGTTATATCACTTAAATACAACTTGAAAATACCACCGTTAACAAAAATCTATGAAGCTAGGAAGGATAAAATACTGACATATAAATCAAACCACTTTGATTAATGGCGCAATCTTTATTTTCCAAAGAAACAGCTAGTACCTTGTCTTAAACAATAAGATGAGAGGAAGATACGTAGTGTCTTTATATATAATGAATAATTTTTGCTTTATAGCATCTGTATTTCTAATTTGCAATATTAAAAATGTGGTAAAATACAAATAAATAAATATGAAAACCATAAATAAAGGCCAAATATATATTTAGTATGGTGTATAATAGTGTGGTAACAATAGTAACAAGATGAAAGTATGACATGGTGGCAAAATATGCTCAATCTTCATGGTGTCTTCTCAGTGTGTGTCTTCAAGTGGTGTCAGGTGATTTTGTTGAGTGGGCTGTTGTTGTCAGCTTGGGCTATTGATGTGGTGATTTGGCTGCATTGCATTTCTCCATTCAACTACCTAGTCGTCTTATTGATGGAAGAGTGGTTATGAAGTGGACACGTTATTTTGGCAATATAGTTGTGAACAAGGTTATTCCTAATTTTCTTCAAATAAAAAATTATTCGTTTCTCTTCTTCCTGAAAGGAGAAGTAAGTCTTCTTTTCCCGTCCTTTCGAGGAAGGAGGGTAGGTCAAACCTTTCCCCTTCGAGACATTTTCTTATTTCCAGGAAGAAATGGAGCAAGGTTTTCATTCATTTCCCCATCCTTTCCTCGAAGGAGGATGCAGTGGCATCTATTTATTTTTCCCGGAAGGAGCTGAAAAAGTAAGTCTTCTTTTTGCAAAATGTGGTTTCTTGCAAAATGTGGTTTCGTTTCTGTCACGTGGGTCCCATAGGCCAGCTGGTCTCGTGGACGTAATTAAAAGCATTCATTCATTCATTTCCTGTCCTTTCGAGGAAGGAGGGTAGGTCAACCCTTTCTCCTTCGAGACATTTTCTTATTTCCAGGAAGAAACAGAGCAAGGTTTTCGTTCATTTCCCCATCCTTTCCTCGAAGGAGAATGCAGTGGCATCTATTTATTTATGTGCAGGCCTTGATTAGTCCGATTCACCCCATTCTTTCTCAAAAGAGATCAAACGTTTGCGAGATTTGCTTAGGTCTGTGTTTCAACCCTATCCCTGCATTTATGGCTTCTACATCTTCATCTCACCAACAGAATGCTTTCTCTGGAATTGAACCTCCCAACAAAAGGAGAAAAGTAGAAGAATCTTCCAAAGTGTTTGATGTGTTCATCAATCACAGAGGCCCCGATGTCAAACTCACTCTGGCTACTCAGCTTCACAACTCCCTTAAGGAGCTGGGCATACAGGTATTTCTTGATTTGGAAGAGAAGGAGCTTGGAAATTCGTTTCTTTCAACCATTGAGACTGCGATTAGATCCGCTTCAGTGCATATCGCTATTTTTTCAAAAACATATGCAGAGTCAGGTTGGTGTCTGGCTGAGCTGGTTCTTATGTTACAAAGTAACGCCAAGATTATTCCTGTGTTTTACCAAGTAGAGCCGTGGGAACTCCGCCGCATAGAAAAGGGAAAGTATGCCAAAGCATTCACTAAATATAGAAAGAAGAAGAGGTACCTGGAGAAGCTTCAGGAGTGGAAGGAAGCCCTTCAACAAGTTTCATATATTGCAGGTTACGAATTCAAAAATCCAGAGTAAGATTTCTGCCCCTTTTCAATCTACTTGGCACCTTAACTTCTATATTTTCTTCTAGCAAAACAAGTTAATTGCAATGAGCAAAATTTCGTTCTCATCAAATTCCCCTTTCGCTTTCTGTTCTAGTGACTGCATAACCATAGCGTCCGCTGTGGAAAAAGAAGTGCAGAGGACAAAACTTTTACATGTTGCCAAATATCCAGTCGGACTTCATAAACTCGTAAAAGATTTTGAAAGGCGGTGCCTTGATGACCTTGTTCAAGATTTTGAAAGCCAGTGTGGAATGAAGAGAGCAGCAACAGAGAAAGCTAATGTCGTTGGCATTTTTGGTATGGGTGGGGTTGGGAAGACAACTCTCTCTTTAGAGTTTTTCAACCAAAAGAGATCGAAATACACAAGAGCAAGTTTTCTTTATGACGTGCGGGAAGCCTATTCCAGGGGTAATATGCCTTTACTACAAAGCCAACTACTCAAAGATATCTTTTGTGAAGGTAATCACAGTTTTCCAAGTGATCGGGAAGGGACGAGCTGTCTGAGGGATCGCTTCGAAAGGAGCAGCTCTTTTAGTTTCCTAGTTGTTTTAGATGACAGTGATAATGTGGAACAGTTACATGCTCTATTACCAATGGACATATTAAATAAGTGTGGTAATAATCTGACAATTATTACAACCCGAGATGTAGGGGTTCTCGTCAGTGCAGGAATTGACATTGCTTATAATTTAAAAGGATTGGATAGAGAAGATGGGAGAGAGCTGTTTTGTTGGCACGCTTTCGACAAACCCCTTCCATTTAGCGGATACGAGGATCTAGTTAAGGACTTTGTTAACATGTGTGGAGGCTTACCTCTGTCTCTTATAGTTCTGGGTCGGCATGTTTTTGGTAGAGAGCAGTGGTATTGGAAGGAAGAATTGGAAAAAGTCAAGATGACTCTTCCCGGGGATATAAAGCAGCGATTGAAGATAAGCATTGATAGATTAGATAATGAAGAAAAACAGGTTTTCATGGATATAGCTTGCTTTTTTATTGATAAATCTATTACCAAGGCCATGAGCATATGGAAGGGATCTGGATGGAGAGCTCACTATGCTTTGGAAACACTGAAAGAGAAATGTCTTGTTGAGGAAGTTGAAGTAAGGTACCTGAATAGGCTAGAATATAAGTGGGAATCTAGCGCAGACGGGTCATCTTTGAGGATGCATGACCACCTTCGGGACTTGGGAAGAGACATGGCAGATGAACTAAGCCATCCTCGTCGTGTATGGCGTCCCCAAGTTCTTAAATCTTTGGTATGCTTTCCCTTTCACCATATTTTCATTTCTTATTGATATTTAAATTCTGAAATTCCAACTACTACACAAATGTAAGGAGCATTTTGTGAATGCAGGAATCAAAGGGATTCCGAAACATCCTGGCTCAAACCAAAGGCAGGTGTTTCCATTCCTTTCTGGACGAATCCATGGGCTGTGAAATTGCATACTTTTTACGGGAACCGGAAGATAGTTCTGATAGTTCTCTGCTTTGGGTTCAGCTTGAGTACCTGAGTCACCGTCCACTTGACCTTAATTCAGACATAAACTCAAGCATTTGTTCATGGATTCCTCTTCAAAACTTGCAGTGTTTAAGAATCAGCAATGGGTGTTTCCAAAAATTGTGGCAGAGCGATGTGCAGGTATTTGTTCTTCACCATCGAAAATTAAGTCTTCATAACGGTATAGTCGATGCGCATTAAGTTATGTGAGAATTGTTTATACCCGAAAGTCTGAAATAAGTATATTTTGAATCGCAGGCACCTTTCAATTTAACAGAACTGCAGATTCGTGACACCTTTCTGGAACAGTTTCCACATTTGTTAGGAAAATTAAATAGCATGGAAAAGTTAGTTTTACATGCTAAGGACATCCAAACGGATATTTGGTCTTTATTAGAATCCCTCAGAATGAATCTCTGTAGTTTAAAGATGATGGGCTCAGCATTAGCAGGGGACCTAGCTTACAATGATACTGCACAGGGGACTACTTTTAAGTCCTTAGTTATATATGATTTCAGAGTACTTTGGGAGGGGGCAGTAGCTTTGAATAACGAGAGATGGTCTAGAACAGTAATGAGTGACGTTGAAAATTTAGAGATTAACGGCTATGGACTTGTAACGAAGATTTTAATTAGTGGAAATTGCTGTCAACGCCTGCAATCTCTCAAAATTTGTGAAATGAAAAATCTTATTGAAGCGGATTTGGCAAGGATAAAGACATTGAATTGTCTTGAGATTAGCGATTGTGAAAACTTCAAAAGATTGTCAGCAACACCTGATCTTTGCAAGCTTGTAGAATTAAAGATTAGTGAATGTTTGGAGCTTGAGGAGCTAAGGCTTGCACATCTGAGCTGCTTGGAGGATATTGAGATTCACTCTTGTGAGAAGCTACAGAACATTGTGCTGCCAACAACACTCATCAGTCTGTCTGTACAGAGTTGCAGAGATTTGCAAAGAGTAGCAGGAGCCGAGGATCTTACAAAGCTTACACGGCTGATTATTAAACAGTGCCCTGCGCTTGAGGAGATGCCAAGTCTTGCCAGAGTGAGCTGCTTGGAGGATATCGAGATTCACTCTTGTAAGAAGATACAGAACATTGTGCCGCCAACAACACTCATCAATCAGTCTGTACAGAGTTGCAGAGATTTGCAAAGAGTAGCAGGAGCCAATGATCTTACAAAGCTCAAACGGCTGATTATTAAACAGTGCCCTGCGTTTGAGGAGTTGCCAAGTCTTGCCAGAGTGAGCTGCTTGGAGGATATTGAGATTCACTCTTGTGAGAAGCTGCAGAACATCGTGCTGCCAACAACACTCATCAGTTTGTCTGTACAGAGTTGCAGAGATTTGCAAAGAGTAGCAGGAGCCAGGGATCTTACAAAGCTTACGGGGCTGATTATTAAACAGTGCCCTGCGCTTGAGGAGTTGCCAAGTCTTGCCAGAGTGAGCTGCTTGGAGTTTATTGAGATTGAGTCTTGTAAGAAGATACAGAACATTGTGCTGCCAACAACACTCATCAGTCAGTCTGTACAGAGTTGCAGAGATTTGCAAAGAGTTGCAGGAGCCAATGATCTTACAAAGCTCAAACGGCTGATTATTAAACAGTGCCCTGCGTTTGAGGAGTTGCCAAGTCTTGCCAGTCTGAGCTGCTTAGAGGATATTCGGATTTACTCTTGTGAGAATCTGCAGAACATTGTGCTGCCAACAACACTCATCAGTTTGTCTGTAGAGAGTTGCAGAGATTTGCAAAGAGTAGCAGGAGCCGGGGATCTTACAAAGCTTACACGGCTGATTGTTGGTTTCTGTCCTGCGCTTGAGGAGTTGCCAAGTCTTGCCAGACTGAGCTGCTTGTTGAAGAACATTTCGATCGACTCTTGTGAGAAGCTGCAGAACGTAGCAGTTATTGAAGAGTTGTGCGGATTATCATGGATCCATCTTGTTTATTGCGGCAATGCAGTAATACGGAACTGCATTCATAAGTTGAAGGTAATGATTTCAATCCTCTTTTTTAACAGTAATCATAAATGTCATTTTAAAGGTATGTGTTCTTTTATTTCATTATTGACCTTTGTTCTCACATAATAGTCTATATTTTCGTAAGTATTGTTTCAAGTGATGTGATGATAAGAATTTACCGCGGATGAACAGATAGTATATGTCTTTTGTTTCAGGGTGTGCCGTCACGGGGCATGGAAATGATTGGAAGAGCAGTAGATGGAGCAGAGTCAAGTTTAAACAAAAATCTGTTTTGTGACGCTAATATTAGCGTCGATGCAGTCATTGAAATTGGCACTAAGAAGACTGTTTTTGGTTGGAGTCATTTTATTAGATGCTATCTGGTTGTGGTCAATAGCTCTACTTCCTTAGAGGATATAAATGAATCATTTCCCGACGACTATTGCTGCAAGGTCCGTGAAGGAGAATGGATAATTACAATAGTAGAATCTCCAAATTGGAAATCTTATTGCGCATTTGAGGATGTATTAAGGAGAAATGGATTAATGAAGAAGGGGATTATGATAGAGGTGAAGCTAGGCGAAGAGTGCAAAATTGTGGAGCTGTTACGAAGAATTGTTGATAGGATTTATTATTTATGAATGGAGTGTAGGGAAATGGTTTTCTTTTTAGATAATTAATGTTATTTATTAATTATTGTAAAGTTTTTTAAGCTTAAAACAATTTTAGTTTATTGAATGGAAAAATTTATTTTTATTATCAAAGATATTGTCTTTTTTGTTTGGTTATGTAAAGTTTTTAAAAAATAACAATTTTAATTTAGAAATTATTTTTAAAAGTGTCTTTTAATTGTTAAATAGTTTTCAATTTATAGAATGAAAATTTATCTCTAAAAGATGAAGTTTATTTTTTAAATTTTCGTAAAACTAGCATACATATATTAGATATTAATATATATAAAATACATTGAGAGTTATTCATCTTGACATGCACATCTTATTTAAGATGAAATGAGGTTTTCAGATAAGTCATGTATGCTCGTGCAGTGAGACGAGGATGTTTATGTCGACGTTCTACTCCATTCTCATCGTCTGTATCATAGGCTTTTGATTGCGCAGTGAGATGGTGACGTTTATGTTGACGTTCTACTCCATCCTCATCGTTTGCATCATAGGCTTGGTTAAGCTTATCACAAACTCTCCTTGCTTGGCATCGCACATCAAAGAGAAAATAACCCAACAAACCTTGCCTAAGCATCTCATTAAATTGCAAGTTACCGATATTTTGAAGAGCATGTAATAGAGCAAAATAAAATCCGGTGTTGTCTACAACATCATTATGACTTTCATATGTATTGGCAGTATTACTGGCATGACCTGTACAACAAACATTCAATCAATATTGTAATTTTTTGTTTAAAAAAAAAGAAAGAATGAGATGTACAATAATTAGATTTACTTACAACTCTTTCCAACTAAACATGAATAGTTCTGCATGGAATCCATTATTGTGTAGCCTCCCAATGTTTCCAATGCAAATCCTTGCAAAGGTCTTTAGCACCTAACAAATTACCTTATGTATGTCTTCTCAATCAAGGATGAAGTTGATTGAAGAATGCCTCGGTGAAGAAGAATCCAGAATGTTTGTTGAAGAAATCACACATTCTTTTTAGTTTAATAGAGATTGGAAAACTGAACAACAAACTGAAAAAGATTAACACTGCAATATTATTCAACTGCTAAAATTGAAAAATTGCAACGTTGAAAATAAAGTTCTGTATATTCAAAATTGTGTATAATCAACTACAATATGACTCTATATAAAGAGTTTCAAAGCAACACATCAAAGCTGCGATCCAAAAAAAACTTAAAAAACAAAACATGTTTTTATGATGCAAGGTAAACAAAGCTAAATTAAGGAAACTATCGCAATATACAAACTGCAACATTAAAATGTTTTAAAAGCTAAAACTAAAAACATAAACTAAAACAAGGAAATCTAAATGTACCAAATCCAGGAAAAGAAAAAAAATAACCTCTAACCTTCTGAACCCAAACCAGTAAATAGTTCATAATATCCTAAAAACATGTTTGTAAAAGCAAAGAACATAAATTGTAGATTTTTTTTATGAAAATGTCAACTGTAAAAACTCAAATTTTAATCCTCTTGATCAGAAACCCACGATTGGCAGAAGGCTGCATTTTTATTTGGAAAATCTTAACTCTAAATTGCTAAT
>VDFB02127457.1:44597-94163 GCA_007258455.2 Sequoia sempervirens
GAATGAAGACACATTCTCCCAGTGTAACCAACCACTAACTTCCCTCTATGATCCCTGATCACACCTCCTATACTTGCTTTGCTCGGGTTTCCCTTAGCAACCCCATCAAAATTTAGTTTAGACCAGTCCCTATCAGAGGGTTTCCAAATAGTGGCTCTCCGAGCTAGAATCCTAGAGTTGTCATAAGAATTGGCATCTAGGTTTTGGTTCCAAGCTTTAGCTATGCTTATTTCCATCTCAGTAGGTCCTTTGTCAATGATTTTCCCTTTGAAGAGTGAGATATTTTCGACAATGATCTGAGCTCCAATACCAAACACCTCTTTCTGGTTCATCTCAGTGTTCCTGAAGATCCTATTGTTCCTCTCTTTCCATAAGCACCAACATATAATGGGAGGGACTTGGTTTCATATTTCACCAGTTAAAGGATGGGTAAAGGGTCCAAACCAACTCAAGATAAAAGATGTGATGTCCTTACACATAATCCAATGAATCCCCAATCTTTCAAGAGCCAACTCCCACACCTCCACAACAAAAGGGCAGTGTAACAACAAATGATCAACCAATTCTTGATTGCATTTACACAAAAGGCATCTGTTGGGGATCTGGAATCCCCTTTTCCTTAGATTGTCCTAAGTAAGAATCCTATTATGGTAGACAGTCCACTAGAAGAAGTTAAATTTTGGTATCATGTATCAATTCCATACCTTCTTCCATAGATCATTGACAACACCTTGGTCCGTCAGCAAATTTTAAGCTGATTAATTGTAAGAACACCCTAGTTATCATGGATCTAGAAGAACTCATCCCCTCTATAAGAAGGGGGTAGTCTGGTGAGGGAGAGAAACTCCTGCAGATTCTTGGAAAGAAGAAAAATGTTAGGGGATAAAGGACAACAAAGGCTAATGCCATTCCATTTCCTAGCTCCTAGAAGCCCTATGAGGTAATCACTAATATATATGCCAAACACTTATTGAGCCAGACCTTTAAGAAACTTGAACTTAGAAGTTTCCAGTGGAGTGTCAAGTAACCAAGATTCCTCCTAGAATTTGATTTTATTACCATTACCTATCTTCCATTTGATGCCATTCCTCATAAGATCCTGTAGACTGCAAATTCCCCTCCAAACCAAGGACCCCGAAGGGTGAGCCTCCGAAAGGAAGTCAATCAACGACTGGTTTTGAAGGTACTTGGAATTCATGATCTCACACCAATCCTTCCTATCCCTTAGATGATCCCAACTCACTTTGTCCATAAGAGCTTTATTAGAATTAGAAATGGTTCTTATCCCAAGTCCACCACAACTTTTCGGTTGACAAACCTTATCCCATTTAACCAAAGCGAGCTTCTTTTTTTCCTCAGTGCCCGACAAGAGAAAAGACCTTTGGATTTTCTCAAATTTCTCACCAATATATCTAGGTATCCTAAAAATGGATAGGAAATAGATAGGGAGACCTTGAAGAACAACAAAAAGAAGCTGAAGTTTACCAACATGGCCGAGTAAGGAGCCTTTCCACCTAACAAGCTTCCTTTGAATCCTTTCGAGGATAGAATTCCAAAACTCAGGAGTAACTTCTTTGATAGTTAGGAGTAACCCAAGATAAACCGAAGGAAGAGAACCACTCAGATAGCCCAGAACAATAGTCACCCGATTTTGCAGGTTAGGAGTGCTATTAAAGAAGTAAATCATGCTTTTATTGTAGTTAATGCATTGTCCAGAATAAGCAACATAGTTGTTGAGACAATTTTTCCATTTCTTGGCTTCCAACACTGAGGCTTTCCCAAATAGAAAATCATCATCCACAAATTGTTCAATCACATTCGGTCCTAGGGAAGAAGCAACCTTAATTCCTTTTATGGACCCCTCCGATAACATATTAGAGAAGTTATTGCTTAGAACATCCGCCACCATTATAAACAAATAGGGTGAAAGTGGGTCTCCCTATCTAATACCTCTCCCAACATGAAAAAACCCGAAAGGAGAACCATTAAACAAAACAAAGTAATTAACCGTGGTAACACATTCCATTATTAGATTGATCACTAATTGATTGGATCCAAACTTAGCAAGAACTTTAGGGACACAATTCCAGATCACCTTGTCATAGGCTTTAAAGATGTCAAGCTTGAGGGCCATGCCAGCATAGTTTCACCTATCCATGGAGTGGAGTAATTCATGTGTGGTAATGGTAGCATCAAGGATATGCCTACTAGACACAAACCCTTTTTGAGTTGGGATGATAATTTTATCAAGGGGCGGTTTGATTCGGTTGACCAAAATTTTAGAGAGGATTTTATAAAAAGTATTGCATAGGATGATAGGGCGAAAGTCAACCATATGTTGAGGATCAACCACTTTGGGAATAAGAGCAATGAATGTGTGATTTAGTTGCTTAATAATCTTACCAGATTTGAAAAAATCATGAGTAGCTAAAACAAGGTCCTCACCAATAATCTCCTAGAAGGTCTAGAAGAAAGCTGAAGGGAAACCATCGGGGCCAGGAGCTTTGAAGGCCCCCATGCTAAAAGTGGCCAACTTTACCTCCTCAAGCGAGACAACACTGCGGATCCCCAGATTGTCGTCCTGAGATATTAAATTCGAAAGCAAGTCTAGCAGCAGACTGTCAAGAGCTAGGTTAGGAGCTTCAATAGGAGCCACATAAGCCCTCTGGAAGTAGTCCATTTCCACTAAACCAATTAGGGAGGGAGAATTGACAACCTCTCCCTGAGCATTGTGTAATTTTTTTATCTGATTCCTCCTCTTATGTTTGACAACAAAAATATGAAAGGAGGTTTTCCTATCTCCTTTCAGCGATTGAATCCTGGATTTCTGTTTCCAGAAAATCTCCTCTTTCTTGAGAATTTGTTCCCACTCTCTCTGGTTCTCCTTCTCCTAGTTGCAAGTGGAAAGAAATATATCACCCTCCTCCATTCTCTTTTGAACTATTCTCAGTTTATCCCCAATGATTTTTTTCTCCTTGAAAACAACCCCAAAGACCCTCTTGTTCTAGCCCTTCACTATACATTTAATGTGTTTTAGCTTAAAAAAGATTCTGAACATGGGGGAACCACGCACATGAATATTCCACCATTCAAAAATTTTCATTTTGAAATCAGGGTGGGATTCCACATGATTTCAAAATGGAATGGGTAAGGTCCGACAACAGACTAATCACACAAAGTTAGCAACAAAGGATTGTGATAAGAAACTATCCTAGGTAGAGCCCTCAAAGTGGCACTAAGTAGGCCTAACCAGTTACTAGAGCAAAGGAAACAATTCAGTCTAACTTGAATCAAGTCTTCCCCCATAGGTTTGTTGGTCCAGGTAAAAGCTTGGCCCGACAAGTCTATGTCAATCAGGCCAGTAGAACTCAGAAAGTTAGCCAGATCTGCCATGCTGTCAGAGTAATCAACCAGACCACTGCTTTTCTCTGAGGGAAATAGGGGGGAGTTGAAGTCCCCAACCACCAACCAACAATAACAATTTTTTTTATTATCTAGTCTACAAGAGTCATCCATAGAGTATATCTAGCATTCCTCTAGTTGGGTGCATAAACATTGATAAGTGACCAAGAGCCACCTGGGAAGGTAAAAGAAACACCAACACTACTCCGACAATAGAATAGTTCAGTGCCATTTAATCTAGAAGGGTTCCAGAGCATCGCTAGTCCTCTAGAGGTCCTTTCGGCATCACTATAAGAGTAAGTGGCCCCTGGCCATAAGTACTTAGCAACATTATCAAAATTAGCTTTCTTCATCTTGGTTTCTTGTAAAAGTAAGACATCTATCTTATGTTCTAGAACATAGTTCTTTAAAGCAAGTTTCTTATGGGAGCTATTCATCCCACACACATTCCAATACATGACCTTCATTTTTGACCTTTCTTGGAGGACACTTCTAATGTCCTCTGTTTTCCCATGGAAATCTCATTTGTGGTTTCTCTTAATCTCATGGATCAGTGGCTTAGCCTACTTGGCTTGGAGTCGCCTCTCACATTCATCTTTTTCTTCCTCCCTTTTTTCTTTGGGGCTATCCAATTTTCCTCATCGGCAACAGACTCCTGTTTCAAATCCTTTGAGATGAAAGTTGTCACCTCACCATTACCCAAATCCTCCCATATTTAACCCTCTTCTCCTATATTCTCACTAGTTCCTACTAAAGCCACCTCCAATTGTGTACCACTAGTAAGATCCTCACCCCAAAAGACATGCTAGAAGAAGGTTTATCTATTTCCAACACCTTAACACAAGCCATATTCTTAGCTAAAGACAAATTAGCAAGACCCTTTGTTGGGTCAATCCTGGTCACTGACTCAGGGATAGGTACATTGAGATTACGAAAATATTCGTTGGTCACTAACTCAGGCGAAGGAGCCACAGAGCTTGGAATATCAGATAAAGATGTCAAAGATGTAGTACCATCTTTGGTTAGGTCTTTGATTCTAGGGGGAGAACCAGAAGAAGCAACAAAGTCTCCCTTGTTAAGATCCTTATTAAAGGAGGACTTGTAGTCAGAAATAAGGTGCCCAGGTTTGGCACACTTTTGATAGTATATCGCAAAATTTTCATAGCACACTGGTTGGACCCAGGTCCTGAATTTAGAGCTGAGCTTAATAGAGTTAGGGAGAGACTTTTTCACACAAATTTTCACACAGAAGTGGGAAAACACTAACCTGGACTTTGATCTGGTGATGGAGTCGAAAGTAATGAAGTGTCCCAGGGAATCTCCAATGCTCTTAAATATTGATTCATCCCAGTATTCCAATGGAAACTTAGGAAGGTGAATCCAAACTAGAGGCGACTTATTGAGGTTCGCATCAGGGTCAAACCCCAGCTTCCAGCGACATAAAGCCAAACTGTGTTTACCATAAACCCATTGTCCTGAAGACATGACATATATCAGATCTTCTGATGCTGTGAACTTGAAAAGGAAAAGCCGACCAGACATAGCACAGATGTCCACACTTCCCTTGAGTCACCATTTAGCAACAACCCATCTCCTGACCATATCAACAGTAGGGTGGAAAGAGAGAAACCGACCCACTACTACATTCTCCATGGAGGAGAGAATCCTATCGCTGACTAAATTAGAAATAGAAAAGTCTGTTCCAGATACAATAACCTCTTCCCCATGAGAAGGAGGAGGGAGAGAGCTCTGTTTACTATTGGTTAGAATATCCTTCCACCCAAGAGATTCAAGAGGAATCACAATCACTGATGCTTCAACCGAAGACATGTGAGGCACCGAAAGATCCACAGTCAAAAGACCTATCCCACCAGGAGTGTCTCCCAAGGGACACAAGTCTGCATGAGACAAGGCTAGACTCAGGTTAGGGAGGGGCAGAGGTTGACCATGGGGTACCCCTAGGGTAGAATCCACCATGTGCACAGGCTATTCAAACACGGGCAGAGGATGAGGAGAGCAAGAAAGTTACAAAGATGAATATGTCTCTATTCATTGTTGCTTCCATTTTGTTTTCAAGATATTCCCTTTGACAAGAGACTTGCTCTTTATGAAAGACCATGTTGAGGGTTGTTCAAACTTCTCAAGCTTTTCCTAGGTCCCTTTCAAGGTGGTCAACCTAATTATCAATTTGCATGGCCATGTCCATATAGGAGGCCAAACTAGGCCCCTAACTCTAGATATCTAACTAAACTAAGTCTCAACAAGCTATTATTGGTCTTGGGTTTGGTTGTAAGATGAGACCTAGATATGGTCCCCATGTAGGGTTATCAAAGGTTGTGAATTTGTGGCCCAAATGAGCATTGTTGCCATGTTCTAAGTTTCAATTTCCTACCATCCAATTTAGTATCCTCATAGTTGTACCTATTTGAGATAGGTGTCATGGGATTAGAGGGGATGTATTAGCCAAATGAGGGGGGCTGGCTTCATTGGAGAGGTTCTATACTTGAGTGCTATCAATCTTGACGTATTCGGGGGTTCCTTGGATGCCACAAAATTAATGGGATGGTAGAAAAGATGAATGTGAGATGGAATGGAAATGAAAAAAATGAAAGAATTGGTCCTAGAAGGATTTTCCATTCATAATGGGTTCACCAAAATATATGTTATACTAGATCTACTATACATAAATATGTATGAGTTGGACATAGGATAACACATATGGTGTACCCTTGTTGGCATGAATCAGAATACTATTTCTTACTTGGGAAAAGCCAATGAATTGGGGGGAGAGTCTAATGGAATATCATCTTCGCAAGGAAGGAAAGTGCCATAGGTGACAATGATATTAATGTTTTGGGTGGGAGTCACACCAACTTGCTCACTCACTTCAAGAGAAAGGAGTGCTTGGTGGTGGAAAACAATGTTTAGGCATGGAGTTGGAGTTGGGATATTTGGATTTTTCTCGATGAATCTTTAGAGAGGTGTAGATATCACGATTCTCCTTTAGCTAGGTGGGTGATTAGCTTGGATAAGGTTCAACTCTTGTTGGGAAAAGGCATGGAAAGTGTTGAGCCCGTATTCTCAAACCTTATATTGTTTTTCTCTTGTATTTGGTTCAAGATATTAGCATGCTCTTGCACTTATTCCACATTAAATGCCTCTTGATTTGGCTGTATGATTTTGCGTAAGTCAACTTTTACCTAGTCTTCTATGATCCTATGACACATGGCCTTGATTGTGGAAGAGATAAATAAGAGATAAGTGAAAGAAGAGATAAGTGTCTTGTTTGTTTCCATTATGCTTACATTTGTTGTTTTAGTTGATTGATTTTTGTGTCTGATTGTTTGATGGTTGTATATTTTTTTGTGCTTGCTTTGTTTATTGATTGACTTTGACCACTTGATTTGATGTTTGATTGTTGGTAGTTGATTGCTTGTGTTTTATTAGCTTGAGTTTATTGAGTGATAATGAATTATCTAACTAATTTAATCTAAATGTATGAATTTGTTTTTTTTTTCTTTTTTTTAATATATTCTATATTTAAATGTGATGTAATTAACTACTTGAAATTTAAGAGACTTGATATGATTTGAGTGCAATTCAAACTAATGTTTTTGGATTTTTTTAAATTTTTTATTTAATATATTGAATGTGTTGATGTCTCATGTTTTTATTAGGGGTAAAAAATGGGTTTTGAAGGGGCCCAAAACCATTTACAAAGGAAGACAACTGAAACTCAAGATAACAACAGTAAGCATGAATCAACCCAACAACAACCAACTGCTAAAAAAGATAACTCACATACCACCAACAACCCAACTACAACCACGAGTTTTGAATGTGTTGATGTCTGATGTGTTGATGTCTCATGTTGTTCTCAAGGGATTTTTTGAAATAATTGTTGAATTGAAATTTACATCTAATTAATCTAATTACACAAATAAATCCATTCTAAATATTTTAATCCATAATAATAATGTCACCAATCTAAGCAATATGGGATTTATTTAATGTAATTGCAAATTCTATTCTAATACTTTTAAAAGAAAACTAAATTAAGAATCAAAGCCAATAAATGGTGGCACCTCACACTTGGAAGCTAGTAGTTTCTTGGTGAAGCTGTGATAGTCCTCAAGGGCTTAGGTTTTTGTATTTTCCTCTTCTCTCTAGCTTGGGGTGCTTTGAATGATGGAAGAAGGGTATAATCCAAAAAAATAAGCTCAAGGAATGAGGGATGGGATGTTGTGGAAATAGCATCAAATATTTTGAAGCTTTAAGAATGATGGGCCATAGAGGCTTGTTGTGTGAGCATCAAAGACTTCTATGAAATGGAAATTAGTTTTGATGCCTAAAAATTGACTCCTAATGCTACTCAAGCAATTGTGGGAAAAGGTACATCAAATAAAATTCATAGAGAAGGTGAGAATCAAAGGAAAAAGATTATATGGGAGGAGTATTGAAGTTGATTAAATAGATTGAGAAATCCCAATCATAGTCATGATTAGGGAAGAGAATTGGAAATCAGAATTGACTTTGGCATGGGGAGCTCTAGAGAAATAGGGAGTAGCTAAATCAACACTCAATTGGATTATGGATGAGGAGAAAATTGGGTGGATAAATGGTCAAAATTGAAGGTTTCATGCACCAACCAAAAAAATAGGTTTTCCCCTTTTAGCAAGGTGGGTCACTTGTTTTTTGATTCTCTTGATCATAATTCAATGCAAGATACAAACATACTCAACTTTTGAAGAAAAGAAAAGATGTATAACCTAGATCTCCAAGAACTAACAAAAATAAATTCCACTAATTCTAATACCATGTAATAGCTAGCACATAATGTTTGGATGCCATATAAGATTTGGCTATAACATTAACCACCCAAGATCATGGAGCTTCAATGAAAATAAAAAAGAAACCCACAATGAGAGAATAGTTCCATTTTATTAATGGATGCAAATAAAAAATGATTCTATATTTGAGAGATTGAGAATGGATTATATTGCTTAGATGAGAGCTACACATGGATATATATAGGATACACCACCAAGGAATGTGAATGTATAATCAATATGGGATATTAGGAGATGGAGTCACATGTGTGGACAACATCTCCATCGAACTAGGAAGTATAAGTCACATTATGTAAGTATAACTTACCTAAGTAGATAATTACCTAAGAAAGTATTTTCTATCCTAGGTGTATAATATGCAATAAAGTAATTATCTAAATGTAAAAATAAAATAATGCATGAACAATAGGGAATTGTGTGCTAAAGATCAATACCCAAGTGCTAGAACAAAATTGTTCAAAGTGGTGGTTCTCATGTTCTTCTCCATTATATTTTTTAAGAAGATTAATGACCTTTTCAAAGTGTTTCTTTGTGAGTGCCTTAATGAATAAAAATGCTCAAACACATCACTTTTCTGAGAAGGAAAGTAGAGTTAAGAATATTTGGAAAAATCATCAATGAAGGTAAGAACTTATTAGGCCTTGTTGAATGACGAGGATGGAAAAGTCCCCAATAGGTCACTATGAGACAACTCTAATACTTGTGAAGCTTACCAAGACTTTCCTTTATTAAAATTCTCTTTTTAATGTTTTCCAATGGTGCACCCTTGATAGAATCTGATAAATAAGTTGATTTTAGGAAGCTTGTTGACATATCCGAGTGACTCAACTACTAAAGATAGTGGTAGTTTAGATGGGCAAACTACTCATGCCATAGTTTTTAACTCACATTATTAGTGTGAGTAATAAGTGTTGTAGAAGGGGAATTGAGCACAAAATGTGAGAAGGTATATCACTTAGATTGATGGTTTTCCTTCCTAGCTACAATTATAACATCACTTTTGAAGTTCTTGAATGACAATTGAATCAAGAGAAAACTCAAATCTTCTTACCTATTCTTTTATGAGTGATTTGGTAGATTGAAATAAGATTGGTTGATAAAGAGAGCACACATAGTACATTATGGAATATTCCCTTGTCCATATCAATGGAAAATTTCTCATATACATCCATTGATGAATTAACACCCACAAGTGTTTGTAGCATAGACCACATCTCTAATGATGAGAACTCATCTTGTGATGAAGCTATTGTTAAAAAGATGCAGGACAATTGAGAGGGGGGGAGAATAAGTTGTCACAAAATTTAAGCTTAAAAATTTCAACACATATCAATTCCGTAACCAAATTATCTATTATTAAGTATGAGCATGAAACATAGATAACAAAAAGTAATTTAACACAATAGACACTATATTTTTATGTGGAAAACCCAAGAAGGGAAAAACCACGGTGAGGATTAACTCATAGTATAAAGTAGTTCCAAACTGAAAATAAAAAGGATCACTACCCTAAAAGGACTCACTATCCAAATACAAAAGCTCACTACTTACAAAAGAGGCTCACTGCCTACAAAAGGATTAACAAAAACATAATTGGGCTTTTCAGCCAAAATGAACTGAGAATAGTGCACCTAACCAATGCTGATGCAATTTCGGTGACGCTTAAAAGATTGATTCAACACACTTCATATTTTCGATCACTTTGCTATTCTTCTGCCTTTGTCTTGCTATATCTCTATATCATAATCTATCCATCATATTCATTTTTATACCTGATCTTTCCCACAAGCATCAATTAGGTTGGCCTAATTAGATGCGCTTCATATTTACCAAAATTACTTTTTGTCAGCTCCAAGTATTCACAAAATATTTCAAGAAGATAATTCAAACTTCCAACACACTACATTATGTCAGAAAGGACCTAAAATAGGTTGCACATAGATCCGCATAGCAAATTTCATCGAAACACAATTATCCCAAGAATTCAACCAGGAATAGACTTCAATGCAAAAGATCAATAAACATTCTGTATGAGTACCAAATACGTGAAATATTGAATGTATGTGCTCCTGTCAACTACAAACCATTTCCCAAAATTGCAAGCAACATTAATCATTAGAAAAAAAATGCAGACCAAAATATTAGATTATGTTTTATCTTATACTTGCAGGCACAACATGGTGACATCAATGAAAAAACAAAACTATAGAGATAGTTAATATTCTTCATTTTTCCAACAATATCCCCCTTTGTCATTGATGGAAAATGTAAAAATTTCTTCTTCAAATCTCTCCCCATACACTAACTCTCTCCCCCTTTGACATCAATGGCAAAGGGCGGCCAAAAAAGGATATAAAAAAAACATAGTGACATCAAAAGATTCAAAAACTTCCAACCATTCAGACATCAAATCAATTAACTTCTTTTCTTTCCTCTTCTTCTTTTCAGTAAAAACATCAAAAAACTCAAGATTCAAGTAATGATAACAATCTTCACTTGAAATAATTTCATGTGCCTTTCTTCAAGAACTAGAAGCAATTTCTTCCAGTTAAAAGTGGCTGAATCCATTCTTGTGTAAATGCTCTCCATTAAACACAATAGAGTAAAAGATGGTGACCAGAGTGAACTCTATCTCTCAACATCTTCCGCGTTAGTAAGGATTCCAGAGAGATGTTCTAACCAGACCTCAACAATTTCCTTCAGAAACCAAAAGGTTTTTATCACATCATCTCTCTGTCTTTGTACAACTACTAGTTCAACCTGTAGTTCACTGGCTCTCAATCTTTTCTTTTCTTCTTTGTCGCCAAAGAAGTCAAAATTATTTCCAATATTGCTCACTTCAGTTTCAATTACTTCAAACTTACTCCTGAAAGTATCTATTGCAGCAGGCCACTGGAGACAATACTTGTAAGTAGCATAAATTTCCTTAATGCATTTCTTTGTTTCCACAATCAGTTCAGATAGTCTTCCTTTAGCTTTAACACATCTCTTTTCAACTAGAGCTTCAAATTTTCGTCCTTTCGGACCTTCAAGCAACATTTTTTCTTCAACAATTTCAACTAGATTTTCTGGCAAGAAATCAAAAACAATTGACACTCCAATACCTTTCCGAAGTAAATATTCTACCAAAGCATCATTAATATTTAGTCTGTTAATAGGAGAGGTTGCACTCAATAATTTACCAATCTTGTTCATCTTCCCTTCAATAATCATAGACTGGATGTCATCAGACGATACTTTCTCCTTTTCTTTTGAAATATCAACAATATCTTCAATTATAACTCTCGTCTTCTTTGATTTCGAAGGGGAGTCACTAATGATGAACTCCAATTCCTTTTTACCAGAGGAAGAGCCAACCTCAAACTGACTCGAAACAACACCAGAGCAAAGATTTGTTTTCAAGGATGTGAAATAGGATTTACACATACTTGCTTTGTCTACCAATGCTTCCTATTTTCCAATAGGAATCCCAGATTCCCATACCACATTATCTTTTCCCAATAGGGAACAAAAAAAGTAAAACACCAAGCATACCAGTATAGATCTGAATCGAAAGGGATAACCCTCATTTACAGACATACAAACATTTTCAGAAATATTCTCATGCAACAAGCTACACAAATCAATTTCCCTATTTTCTTTTACCATCATATGTGCAATATAAACTACTATTGCCGATGTGGAACCTTCACGATTTCTGAAATAAATCTTGTACGAAATCCTATATGAAACATACCTTACGACCAAATCTTTGAGTGTGTTTATTAATAAGGCTTGCTAGTCTTTGTTAATACTAGTCAATTCCTCCACATCTTTGTACTTTATAGTTTTTCTTCCAGGAAGATCCCCAATACTGCATAAGCCAGTTATTGCCTCAATCGCTTCCTTCGTAATAAGTAGGGTTTTTCCAATATAATACTTCCGTCCTTGAAATGACTCAATAAGAAAAAAATAAACTCCTTTTCAACAATCCATGGAAATTCACTCCAAAAATTCATACCTAGGGTTTTGATGTTCTGTAATTTGCTTTCGCTTAGTCCTAGCTCCATTTATTTCATCTTCCCATGATCGAATTGTTCTAACTCCACTCCTTTCAACTTCAAAG
The DNA here is from genome assembly GCA_007258455.2 of Sequoia sempervirens. Taxonomy (NCBI): domain Eukaryota; kingdom Viridiplantae; phylum Streptophyta; class Pinopsida; order Cupressales; family Cupressaceae; genus Sequoia; species Sequoia sempervirens. The sequence continues at coordinate 56,955 of VDFB02127457.1, forward strand.
GGATGGCATCACTCGATTCTCTATCCATTTCTATGTCTCCTCTAATTCGGTAATCGAAACTTCTTCATTTTTCCTTCTTGCCCTTCTTGCAAATAGAGAAATGAATTCCAAATTACCTGAGTCAATTTCTTCGAAAACCTTTCAGAAATGCTTCACGTTTATTTCAAGATTGCTATAGGGCTCCTTCTGAGTTCTCCAAATGCATAATTAACTGAAATGATTTACAAAATTCAACTTTAAACTTCATCAATTTTACCCTAAATGCATTAAATGTGGCAAGCATCAAAACGCTACTAAATATATTCTCCCAACACAGAGAACCCTAAGTTAGTTCGAAAATCATCATAACAACATGTTTTCTTCCGGTTCTTTTTCCACAACCTTTGATTCTTCATTCTTCACATCTCACCCACGTGCCAACCTCTGACATGCCATATATCTAGGGGGTTTTTATAGTTTTTTGATAATGCTCCCCCTAAGGCCATGCTCGATCTAGTTCACTGAGGATTCATCCATATCAGATGAGGGAATAGACATATCAATAGCTTTAGGTTTTTCTTCTTCTTTCTTCCTCCATATCTTATTCATCTCCTACCTCATTTCTTCTTTGTCGACCTTCTTTACCGGTTCATTCTTCTCTACCGGAGCAGTCTTCTTCCCTTTCTTACTTTGGAAAAACCTTTGCAACATGTCCTGGTTTATAACAGATGACATTTTTCTGATTACTTTGTCCTCCATTTCCTCTTGATCTACATTCATTTGCTTTGTATCCAAATTTGTTATGGGTAAAACAATAGCCATTAAAGAATGATCCATTCTCCCTTCATTAAATCTGTTCTTCATTACCCGACTTATCATTCTCACTTGTGATTTTCATTTGGTAGCCTTATGTCCAACCTTTTTACATTCAAAGCATTTTCTGATGAAGGGATTGGAAAACTGATTATTTCTGCTCCTGCATTCTATTTCCTTGTGACCATATTTATAATAGAAGAAACAAATACCATTGAAAGAGGGATACCTTTGTGCATTAGGCTGTCTTACTGGCGGTCTCCTTGTAAAGTTTCTTGAATTTATTTTCTGCTTTCCTTTATCCAGAGTCTTCTGATTGTCCTTAGAACTCTCACCTACATCATTTCCCAAACCAGTCTTTTCTTTACTTGGTTTTTGTCTAATAAGCAATTCTCCAAGCTTATCAGAACTTGATTTGAAATTATTCTCACAGAGCTTTGCTTTTTCCAATTCAATTCTCAAGTTTACCACCTCCTGGTCAAGTTTAGAGCATTCTTCAAATTTATTTTGCACCATTGTATTAAGACATTCTTCATTCTCTTCTTCTCTTCTACTGTCACTTTCAATCCAATTATCTCTTGTCTCAACTGTTCACTCAATTGCTTGTGCCTTTCCTTGAATTTCTTTAATTGTTCTTTCAACTTTCAGACACATTCATTGAGAATCTGGAGTCTCAGTTTCAACTCTGTCAAGATCCTTAAGAGCAGTCCGAAGCTCTTCTTTGTCATCCATCTGATCAACCATCAAGATCCTCCTTAAGCGGTTAAGCTCTATACCAAGGAACCAAAGCTCTGATACCAATTGTTAAAAATATGTAGGACAACTGAGAAGGGGGGTGAATCAGTTGTCACAAAATTTAAACTTGAAAACTTCAACACATCAATTCCGTAACCACATTATCTGTTATTAAGTATGAGCATGAAACATAGATAACATAAAGTAATTTAACACAATAGACACCAAATTTTTACGTGGAAAACCCAAGAAGGGAAAAACCACAGTGAGGATTAACTCATAGTATAAAGTAGTTCCAAACTTAAAATAAAAAGGTTCACTGTCCAAATACAAAAGCTCACTGCTTACAAAAGAGGCTCACTGCCTACAAAAGGATTAACAAAAATAGAATTGGAATTTTCAGCCAAAATGAACTGAGAATAATGCACCTAACCAATGCTGATGCAGTTCCGGTGATGCTCAAAAGACTGATTCAACACACTTCATCTTTTTTCTCACTCTGCTATTCTTCTTCCTCTGTCTCGCTATATCTCTATATCAAAATCTATCCATCATATTCATTTTTATAACTGATCTTTCCCGCAAGCATCAATTAGGTTGGCCTAATTAGATGCACTTCATATTTACCAAAATTACTTTCTATTGGCTCCAAGTATTCACAAAATATTTCAAGAAGATAATTCAAACTTTCAGCATGCTACATTATGTCAGCAAGGACCTAAAATAGGTCACACATAGATCCACATAGAAATTTTCACCAAACACAATTATCCCAAGAAGTCGGCTAGAAATAGACTTCAATGCAAAAGATCAATAAACATTATGTACGAGCACTGGATACATGAGATCTTGAATGTATGTGCTCTTGTCAACTACAAACCATTTCCCAAAACCACAAGCAACAATAATCACTGGAAAACAAATGCGGACCAAAATACTGGATTAAGTTCTATCTTAAACTTGCAGGAACAACATGGTGACATCAATGACAACACAAAACTATAGAGATAGTCAATATTCTTTGTTTTTCCAATAGCTATGTGATGCAAAATACAAAAGTCAAGAATCTATGTCCTAGAAGAGAAAGCAACAACTACAACAAGTGAATTTCCTTTCCCTTTACCTTATCTAATTTTGAAGAGGATGTAGAAAAATCCTTAGAGAGAGAATTAGGAAGGATGATGTTGCTCTTTTGGAGAATGTTCGTTAGCTAATCATTTTGTTTCTTCATGCATTTAGGTTTTTTGTTTCTTGAGTCCTTGACCCTTATAGTAAGCACACCTGACCTTCTCCTTCTTTTGTGAATTCCCCTTTGAAGTAGAGGAGGTTTGAGAATTTTCTTTTGGAGCAAACAAGGATTGTGATTGGTTTTCATTTGATTTTATTTTTTGATCTTCTCAATGTTACCATAAGCCTTTTTTCCTTTAATGCATTGGTTGGGACAAAAAATGGAAAACTCACAAATTTCATCATTAGGATGTAATGCTGAGTTCTCACTTAGCACATTTAATGATGAACTCACAAATATCATCACTTGGAAGTAATGTGGAGTTTTCACTTAGCACAAAAAATGGTGAACTCACAAATTTCATCACTCAAAAGTAATGTTGAGTTTTCAATCAACACCAAAAATATCAGTGAACTCACAAATTTCATCACTCAAAAGTAATGGTGAGGTTTCAATTAGCAAAAAAAATGGTGGTACAAAACTTAGGTGTGGTATTCTATCAAAATGGGATATAACATCATGGACAACTTGCTTGGCTTGAAAAATCACTCAAGTCAATATTTTGGTTCTTGAAGATTTTAAAATCATAGAAGGGAACATGCTATCACTCATAAAAAATTGTATGTAGAACACTAGAGCTTCATATCATACAAATGAGACACTATAAACAAGTTTCTCAAAGCACAACAAAAGCAATGGTTCTATCACTACCCCTATGGATTAAGGGGGGGATGTAACACTACTGTACATAATCTTAGGAGTAGTAGAATAATATTTTATATTTTGTATTTCTTAGGTACACTAGAAATTGAATGGCCATGATCTAGAAGATGAATTGAATAGTCTTTTTCATATTGATGAATGCACATTTTGATTGAATGGAATAAGCTTTTCATTGATTTTTTTTTGGTATTCAAATTCTTGTCCATTTCATTTGTCAATATTTTTTACATTTTATTATTGGACCTAGTACTCGTATAGCCCTTTAGTGTGAAAAATTTGGTCCTCTTGATAGATGATTTCAACCTCCTCTACATTATACGTCGTTCAATTGCCTTAACAAAGCCTTGTTTTACCTCACCATCCACTATAGGGACAACTCTATGAGGTTTTTGGATATATAATAGTTTGCAAACTTGAATGCCACTTAGAATTAGTAGAGTCTATATTTAAAAACTGGATAAAAATGAGTAGAAATCGACAACTTAAATAAATACTTAGATAAAAATGGAAATTTTTCTCTAGTCATATTTTTCAATTTATAGTTATGCTTTAGGGCACATTTTTTAGTATTTGGGCATTTCCAAGGAATGTTTTTCAATAACCAAGAATTTTTACGGCATGTTTTTTAATATATATTCACATTTTAGGGCACATTTTTTAGTATACAAGCATTTTTAGGGCATGTGATAGGGACAACAAAAAAACTAGTTTTGGGCATTTTTTATTGAATTTTTCCTACATTTTGGTGAGTTGCAAGTTAACTTTGAAAAAAATTAGTGTAATTTTTTTTGAGTGCTTGGTGAGTTTGCAAACTATGGGACATACCACTTTGGGTTCAATGCATAGACACCCATGTGCAAAGGAGTATTGGGCTTCTCACACCATTGTGAATGATAGCTTGATTGTGCTCATTGAATAACTATAAGGCAGGTCTCTTTTTTATACATCAACCTTCATTTGGCCAAATGTGCTATCAATGTGCTCATATACTTGCCCAAGACATGGAGTATTAGAGTCCCCATATCTAATCATTGTGAAAAATAAAGAAATAATGGAGATGATATATTTGGCAGTGAACAAAAAAATAAATCTCTCTACGCAATGCATTATGGGATATAGTAATGGTCCACATATACATGGCCTATCCTCATCCAGTTTGAGCCTAGAAATGTACTAGGAGCACAACCTTCATTTGAAGCTACATGGTAGAATAGGGAGGTGCACAAAGAAGCAAGTAATGCTTGTGCAATTTTTTGGTACTACAACAACCTTCCTGTCAACGTGGTAAGGAGTCCATAATGGGAGTATTTGGTGACAACATTGATAGTTGCAAGGAAAGGGTACAAAGTGCCCTCTCCAAAACATTTAAGTGACATGTTGCTCCAAGTTGCTATTGGGGATGTACAACAAATTGTGGAAGATCAAAAGAAGCAATATAAATTTTTTGGATGCACAATCTTTTTAGATGGGTGAACAGTGATTGGATAGTGTAGGATGATGAGTCCTCCTTGTTTATAGAGGATGAGATTGCCGATTTCAAAAGGAAATATATGGAGGATGTGGTTAAAGTAGAAGCAATGGAGATTGGATTGGATGATGTTGATAAGCTAGAGGAGTCATTTCCATCTACTAGCAAGGTGAAGCCACAAGCACAATCTTCTAGGCCAAGTAAGGAGCCACAATCGAGTGCAAGGACCATGCCCTTTATCCCCAATTTTTCACTAGGTTGGGGAAGAGGAATTTATAAAAACTTGTAATTTTTTACTTGTATAGATATGAAATTTATGATGATGGTTTTCAAATACAATCATTGTAAATTCATAATAGTTATAAGTTAGCAGCTAGCTATTGTATCCACTATCCGACTTTGCATGATGTTGTTATCCATATGTACTCAAGAATCAAATTTAATAGAAAAAACTTCCTCATTGTTTTTAGACTCATTTGATACATTTTGTAATTGAATTTTTTGCAATTTTTTTGTTTTAAAAAATTAGTATTTTATAAGTTGCTGATTTTTTGTCGAGTTGAAAATCATGGGCTTTCCAAGTACTCTCTGAGTTTGAATTTGTGAACTATGTTCCAAAGTACCAAAAAATCACTAGCTCTTAGGAATCATGGTCCCTCAACACATGTTACCATGATTTTGATGAGTTGATAATGCCTAATGTTTGCCCATCCATCCATAATAATGCTGCATCCTTGTCAAAGCTTGCTCTTGCCACCTTAGATAAAAACTCCTTAAAACAAGGAGAGGAAGTAATATGAATTTGAATGCCATTGGCAAAGATGAGTTTTTTAATGGCATCATTTGGCTCATTTTAGCTTGTAGGATGAACAACTTTTCCACCAACTTGGGAGTTTGAGCAGGTGTGAAGGAATGCTAAGCACATTTCCTTGATTTCTTCAAGATCAACTATATTGCTAGAATATATTTGTAACATTAAAAGAGAAGATATTGGGTATTTTGAAGAGCTTCTTGGAAATAAGGAGGTGTCTTCTTTTGGTGAGAAAATTTATTTTTCACTACACATTTCCCTTATACTTATAGAAATAAAAAATAAGGCCCCTATGGATACTTTCACTAAGGAAGAAATTAGACTTGCTCTCTTATAAATGGGGAAGGACAAGGATCCTAGTTAGGATGAGTTTCTTGTAGCTTCCTTTCAATTTTTTTGAAATGCCATGCACAAGGAGGTTTGGTTGGAAGCTAAAGAGTCTAGAAGAACTAGGATTTAGTTTTGGAAGATTTTAATTGTAATTTTATTTCTTTTCATTCAACTTCGCTTCTCCATCCTCTTTTATAGAGTTTTGTCCAATCTCTTTGCAACACTATTTTGCAAGATTATCTCCAAATTCTATGGGTGATAGACTTTAGATGATTCTTTTGGAGCTCATTCTAGCAAAATAGGGTGATTTTGTGTGGGATATTGTAATCATTGAAGGAATTTTATTTCTCACGAGGTTATAGACATAATTGAGGCCATCAAAACAAAAAGATTTAAAGTTCGACCATGTTGGGTGAAATTGAATTGTAACATTTTTGGTTGAATTCAATCAAAATGGGTCAAAACTTACAAAATTATGAATTAAATGTGGTTTGTTGAATAACCTAGATGTGAAATTTATAACTTAAAAAAAAAAACTATGCATAATATTTATAAGACCCCTGTTTATAAAATTTTGAAGTATTTAATAATTTGCCACGTTTTTCCTTTTTTAAACTTGTGTACTTGAATTCTATTTACATTTTTAGTTTGTTGTGTCAATGTTGTGGAAATATAATACTACTATCATTGAGGCTAACAAGATGGAAAGTATGCTGGTTAAACTGGATATCAAGCTAGCAAAGCATATGATAGAGTTAATTTGTGTTAGTTGATCAATATCTTAGAAAGATTTGGTTTTAGCTTGAAATGAAAAAAATAGATTTTCAATTCTCCTTAACTAGAGTTTGGCAACGTTCTTTGAAGCCAGTAGGGGACTATGGAAAGGAGATCCCTTGCTCCCTTTTCTTTTCATTTTGATAAGGAAGCTCTGGACAAGGCTTTCTAGGCTACTAAGGCTGTCGGGTGGCTAAAGAAGATAGTTGTCACTAAAGGAATGAATGCTTTCATTCACCAACAATTTGTTGACAATCCTCTATTGTATAGGGAATCTAGTTTGGAGGAGGCCTCAAGTTTGAAATCTTTGTTGTTAGACTCTATTACAACTTCAGTACAAACATTCAATGATGGGTGATATAAATTTTTTCTAATTAACACTTCTTTCTTTTGTTACAAGGACTTATAACTAGTGTGTTGGGTTTTTGGGTTGGATCTTTGCCGAGCAAATACTTGGGAGTTCCACTTTTTACTAGAGTAGGCTGATCTTTTTTATGGAAGCAATTGGTGGATAACTTTTAAGCAAGACTAAGTTCTTGGAAAATCAAGTCACTTTGTCTAGCTAATAGGATCCTTTTGATTAAATCAATATTAGCTACTTTACCAATTTACTTAATGTTTTCCCTCAAGACTCTAATAGACATTGCTGATGGCTTGAAAAAGATCATGAGAAGATTTATGTGGTAGGGGTTAAAGAAGAAAAATAAAATTCTTCTTATTGCTTGGGATAAAGTTTATTGCCTAAAGGAAGGAGGTGTTGGTGTTAGATTTTTAAAAAGGAAAACTAGAGCCTTGGGTGCCAAATTTGTGTGTGAATGTTACAAAAAAAAAAGAAAAAGAAAAAGATTTTGAAATATTCAATGAGAATTCTCGCAGCAAATCCTTTCAAAGAATTGCATAATTTATGATGGATTGTCGACCTATTATCGTAGATCACCTCTCTTGGGAGATAAACAATAAAAGACTAACAAAATTTTGGGAGAATTCTTGAAATGGGCACTTCCCTTTGATGAAGAGAGAGGGGCTTCAAGAAGCCAAAGAAGTCTTGGCTATACCTTGGGGAAGAAAGGGGTGTGATTATTTAGTCATTTAGAAGAGTAAAGGTTTTCTAATGGAGGGGTTTGGATTTCCTTAAGGATAAGGAAGCATTGAAAGCTTTGGCTAAGTATTTTAGAAGGGAGGAGTTCAAAGAAGGATTGGAGGCTGCTTTGGAGTTTGTAGTGGCTAGGTAGTTCTCTTCACACTTTGCTTCTGGCTAGTGGGAAATTTCCTGGTCTATTTTCCATGGTGTAATTCAAAGTGCTTGAGGTGATACTTCTAGCTTTGGCTGGGGCGGTGGAAAAGCTGCAGACCTTTGTGTTTGAAGGTGATGGGGAGGGTTTCATCATAGCCTTCGATTTCTCTAAACAGATTTGTACCTTTTTCTCTTTGTCTCTGTTATCAATAGTTTTACACCCTACTGAATGCAGTATTCATCAAACTATTGAAACATGGAAACCTCTTTCAGATGTGGGTGATCTGCGCGAAAGAGGAATCTCCAGAGTGAGCTGGTTCTCCGAATGATGAATTCTATTCTAAGTGACTTTACAAGAAAAATGATAGAAGGATAAACTGGATTTAAAATCTAAAACTGAAATTCTATTACCCTAAAAATATTGATCAACTGTAAGAAGACCTGGATAATAACTTACTCTCACCAATTCTTTAAAATTAAATTCCCACAATCTCACAACACATGTAGTTCAATCAATGATTTATGCAAAGGTTAAAATAACACAAGGCATAACCTGAACTAGCATGCAACTCCTACAAATCTCTTGACAATAGTAAGAAAAGAAAAGGATCCAACATATTTGAATCACAAAACAAATCAAATTATTATTCCAAGTCATGAAAAAGAACTGAGAAAGGGAAACTCTGCTATTTTATTGAATGATGGAGTGGAACTTCTCAAAATCTGAGCACACACAAGTTTACAAGCTCCCCAAAATGTGTAAGGGCAAGAAACTCTCCCCTGAACTGTTGAGAATGGAGAGCTGAAAAGACTAAGTCTTTGAAAAGAACTCTCAAGAAAACCCTAATCTAAGCTCAGAAAAAAGCTCAAGGAAAAAAGTTTCAAATAATCTCAAAAATTGTTTTAAAAGAAGAAAAAAGCATAATGCTTTCATGATGAACCTGTCAAGCCTCTAAAAATAGGCTGAATCTGCTTTAAAAGCTCAAAAACACCTTATCTCTCCAAGATAAGTCAGAAATCCGAGCAAGAGGAAAAGTCAATAAAAGATCTGCTAAAAATAGCAAGAAAACATAAAGCAATTTATAGAATATCGCTTTTATGATTCTGCTTTACAAGATGCAGATTTTTACAATTTGTCTATTTTTGCAACTAAAGATTATAATCTTTTGCAAAAAGAAAATCTCCTTATTTCTCCATTACAATATTTTGATTTTCTTCAAAAATCATAAAAACATTAAAACATATCAATTATCCCTTCATCAAAACTCCAATTGATTTCTCTAAAATGAATTAAAAATAAAACCCTAAAATAGATAATTTGGCCTTTAAACAAAAGCACCTAGGTCATATGGCATCTAAACTTAGATCACAAGATATTGATCAACATTATCCCCAAAGCTTAAAATCTCACCAAGGCTTAAAAAAAACAACACTAAGTCCTAACCCATAGACCAACTTAGGAATTCGGCCTCCATGATATACATTTAGACTTAGATTTAATAAATCACAAGGAAGGCATTATGGATTTCGACCTCCATTGGAATTCATCACATGTGTTTTGATTGAAAATTCTAGAACATCATAATGCTCGAATTAGGGTTCGGTCAAAACATAATCAAACCCTAATGATCACTCATTCTACACTCCTCAACTTGCAAGAAAGAAGCTCTGCCGCCCTCTGCCACCGCCATGACTCTATCAAGCTCAAGCTCAAATGCTTGGAGGAACTATTCCATGTACTCCAGATATCTGAAACTCTAGTGACTTTGTTTGCTTGGCCGGCCTGTGAGCTCGAATTCATCTTGAAAGTTCTTTGCACTTGCTCTCCTTTAGCCACAACGAGCTCGAGCTCGAGCTTGGCAGTTCGCTCCATGAAAGCTCGACTTGTACTTTTGCTTACCTTTACTGTGCAGAAGTAAGCTTCATTCGATGATTTCATAACCTCAATGGCTCCATACTTAAACATATTCAAGCCTTAAGGCCACAACTATGCATACTCCCTAATGCTTTTCTTTTGAACTTTCTGTGTCTACAATAATCAATGTTGTGCTCTATTCTCACTATGAGGGCTTGACCGTTCTTCAAAAGCTCGAAATCCTACTTTGGGAAGCTAAACTGGGAGTTCTGGCCGCGGCTATAGTGCTCCATCAGAAATATAAACTGGTAATTTTCCTTTGTTACATTTTTCTCTCCAGAGACTTAAAAAAAATCTCTTCTTTACTCATGGATTTTGGCCATATCAGGCCATGCCAAATGCACACTATAGGAAGCATTTTTTTTTTAACTTTTGGGCTTGACCTAGAACAAAAAACTTACCATTATGTCTTCCTGAGAGTAAATCTGTTTATGGGTGTCATAGAAATTTTAATAAATCTGCATTTTCCTCCTTCTGTTCTTCGACCCAACTTAGAAACTTGCATCTGTTGTATATTCTTGCTATTTAATTCAAGACTTCACATGGGTTACTACTGCAATTATTTCTTCTGCACTTTGAAGCTAACCCTGAAATGGGTACTCAAAATCTTTAAGGGAAACTGCATTTTTTTGTATTTTGAAGCTCAATTGAAAGTGGGTCTTTGGGATTATTAAAGAAAATTGGTATTTTCTTCGCTTCTGAAGCTCGACCTAGCACAAAAATCTTCACATTTGTAGTTTACTACTGTTTTTATGAGAAACCCATATGGGTATCATAGATTATCATATTTCTATATTTTCGAAAGCAAACCCTCATGTGGGTATTTGGGATTTCTGAAGAGAACTATATTTTGTTCAATCTGAAACTTGCTCCACAACTACAGGCCGTCATACTTATGCATCAAAATAGGCCTTCTGTTATTTTCTGGACTTGACCCACTATTACTAATTGTGTTTCCTCATTTATGTTCAAAACCCGACATGGGTATACTGGAAAATAATGGAACTCTCATTTGAGTAATAACCCTCATGCAACTACTCATTATCTTGAAGGAAAACTATTCATTTGTTATTTATGTTGGAAACCAGTATGACTCTCCGTGATGTTCACAAGATTCTGAAAAATCTGTCTTGAATTTAAAAAACTCATATGTGTATTGAGCTTGAAACTGTACATTCCATTATGGTCTCCAACTGTATTCTGTTGCTCATCTTGTAGATATGACAAAACCTTTACTTTACTGTTCTGACAAGAACTTAACTGAGTAATTTGAAAATGATCAAAATCCTGTATATTTGTTGTATTTAATTCATGGCGCGACCAATTACAAGTGATGTCTTACTTTGACACTTGTAACTCTTTTGAAGACACAATAGAACAATCCCTGCTATGCAATATTGCCTAAGACATAAAAGGTTAGCAATCCCAATAATTTTGCAAAGTCTGGGCTTGTCTGTTATGAAAGGATAGCTGCTCAATGTATATTATTTTCATGCCTGTAATTTATATGCACAACAGTGTCTTTTTATTTTGATTTTCTCTCAACCCTAACAAAGCAACCTCTATCTTTTGCTTCAAACATATGTCTCCATAATCTAATTTTGGCAATTTTGCCCATATGTGCCTTGCTTGACACCTGTAACTCATTGAACACAAAACGGATGTGCATCACATGAGATTGCTGTCCTTCACTAATGATTGATACACAATCTCGTTTGAGGCACCATCCCAACCAGAATGAGTTAACTGTCCTTGTTGTAGCTTCTAATAACTAGTACTCCACATCCATGTACTGTATCATTGATGCTTGTTACTGTATCAAACTACTTTCCTTGAGACAAAAAATTGTCATGGTTAAGACCCTAAATCACAATTGATCCAAAGTGAACTCTTGCTTTTCTTGCTTTAGCTCACCTATGCAGTACTTAGCTAAAACATTGAGTTAAAATGGACTGTACCTAGTTTTCTGTTCTTAGGCATGACTGAGACCTCACAAACTGCCCGCTCTTTCTTTAATATTCTGGAATGATCACTTGCTTGATATTCATAATACTGTGTTTACTTTAACAGTCAACCTAGAACTAGAAATTCATTCAACACTCAAATGCACTGTCTGTCCATTATATTCTTGAGCAACATGGTACTCTTCATGCATTTTTATATTTCACTATACAGACTGCTCTTAAAATCTGTTCTCTTTGACGATGAAATTAAAAAAAAACATTAAGGCATAATGTATGCATGTTCACTATTTGAAAGAGAATTGATGAATTGAAACTTACATGACATATGATTACAATCAACAAAGGAATATCAATTCTGGTGTAAATGTACTCAGTTAAATTCCTTAAGTGAATTAAACTCACCGTTGACCTGTAGCCTTTAGAAAGCAATCCTGATCATTATGAATGCACAGTTAGTTTCGTTGCTTGATGGATACTCTGTTTTATTCTTTCAGTTGTATTTCATTTCATTCGATATATATGATGAAGTATCTTTAAATCAACCCATTTAAAGAAAATGGCAGCATGCCGAGCTTTACCCTTGTGGGAGCCCATTTTACTCCACATGTTTGGTCTTCGAATAATGTTTGAACAGCTTCATGACTTTACCTATACCTGCACAAGGAAACAAACAATGTTAGCATAAAAAAAAACATGTTGATCATGATATTGTTATTTCTCCTTCAGCTCACTTCTTTCATACTGCACTTGATAGGATTTGATTGTTTCAATGCATTGCTAATAGTATCTTGTACTATTGTAGGTGCATCATATAAGTTACATCATAGTTGGAGCCCCTAACACTCCTCTCTTCCTCTTATAGGTCAACGAAGCTCGAGATGACGAAGTGCACCATTCAACATCAAGCGTCGATAATCAGGCAATGATGATTATGTTGTTGCTTATGTGTTTTCCTTTCGCATCTTCAGTAGTGCAATGTGCTATTAGAAATGTATTGTAACAGTCACAGTTATATCCACGGCTTGTGTGGATCTTTGATTTCAATTCTGCTTTTCAATTGAAAAGAAAATGCATTTCATGCAATGTTGTAATACTAGTCTGATTGTGAAATCAAATGAAGCCTTGTAAAAATATGAGTTCTTTTACGAAACGAATAAAAGCATCTGAAATGCTATTTTGCTCATGTATTCAATTCTGTATTTCTTTTAAATCTGCAACATCTGAATGACACTCTGCAACTCCATAACTTCACTAAAATGCATAACTGTTACTCGATGCAAATGTGATGCGAAACAACATTTAAAATTCAATCAACAATTCCACTTAATGTTAAAAAACAATCAGCCAGCTCCTCTACTTGAGCTGAGGCGAAAAACATGTAACAGTCTCATCAACAGGATAGTGAGCAAATTAAGAGGGCATGTTGGGCCATCTGATTTCTGCTTGTACTGGGGGTCTGGTTTTAGCGGGCAGCAATGAAGGCAGGGTTGAAACATTGATTGTGGGTGGTGGAGCGTCTTAGATGAATGGTTAGAATTTATGGTTTTGTGTCCGAGTTGGGTCTTTTGGAGTTATTTTTGTTTCTCTTTATGGGAACTACTGTTTTCAGTTATAATTTCTTCTAAGGTTTGTCTAAGATGGAGCTCCCTGATTTTTAAGTAGAGCTCCCTTGGTTAAGTGTTTGCTTTTTCGTTTTCTTGGTCACAGTTAGTTGAATATCTTCATACTTGAGATGTAACCTATTTTTGAAAGTTATTACAAAGGACCCAACTCCATCAATTGTGTTAAAGCTACCTGCTATTCTTCTACTTGCTAAATCATGAATTCCCTGTCAAAACTGTGGTGTTGGCCATCCTGTAGCAGAAGTGTCAACCATGCTGTAGTAAAATTGTCGACCATGCTGTGCACTTTTGAATATTATTTATAAATACAATGCGTTTTCAACTTCATTCCAACCATCTCAAATACCTTTTGTCACAAGGGCAGCACTTTGCATGGGCTCAAAGAGTACAACTTAGCCTGTTCATGCTTTTGACTCACACTAGAGCGATCCTCAGTTGCCAAGGAAATAAAGGACCTCATTATGCGAAACCAAAGAAGCTCAATGAACTGAACTGCCAAGGTAAGTTTAATCCTTATACTTATTTTCTAAATGGTTGTAGGTCATAAGATATTCTAGAGATGAGTAATTACATTGGTCCAGTGATTATTACGAAATCAGCTATGCATGGACAAGGTTTATTTGCTAGTAAGGATTTTGAGATTGGAGATAGTGTGCTTGTGGAGAATACAATTGCAGTGAATGACATCTATTACAGGCTGGTGGCGTTTGGTTGTGAAGAGTAAAGTTTAAAAAATTGGAATCAGAAAAAACTCTGCAGACCCAAATTTGACTTGGTTTCAGCGACTCGACAAAATCTTGACAAAACTCAGCAAAATTTCCGATCATTAGAAAACAAATATATTTACAAAATAGTCTTTAAAAACATGCATAAAACTGAATTTAGAGAAAGAGAATTGATGAGTAGTTTTACATTTATTCATAGATAAAAAAGGAAGTTCAATACACAGCATTGATCATAGTTATGAGTATCAACAGTCATGATCATAAATGTCAAACACCACAGTGTCCAGTGTTCACTGTCATATTGTGTGCAATCGGATTCATAATAACATCTTGTGTCGCTACATCTATTGCTGCCCATAAATATAAAATGAAGTACAATACACATCATTGATCATAGTTATTAGTGTTAACAGTCATATGATGATAAATCTCAAACATCATTGTGTCAAGTGTCCATTGTCATGTCATATGTAATCAGATTCACAATAACATTTCGTGTCGTTACATCTGCTACCACCCATTTTGCTTGTTCTCCTCATATGAAGAAAGGAAAGCCATAACCTACATCAGGGTCTACTTTATCACAAAGCAACATGTTGCTTCCCTGGATCCATGCAAGATGATATTTGAGGTTGTTGTTGCCTCTCATCTTCTTCCCACAAATTACACACTACTTGTCTTGTATCTTCCTCTACAGTTCTATGCTTCAAAGTAGGGTCCCTACAGTTGCCATCCAATGCCATATCTCAAACAAAAAATTGAGTTTTAAACCCTATCATGAGTTAGAAAACATAAAATTGAAGATTACTTAAACACTCTTGCTTCTATCTTATGTTTTCAGTGATTCTGTTTTATGTGTTCTCTGTTTTTCTGGAATTTATGTCAAGAGGCTTTCACTTGTAGTTCTCCTAGGTGTTGGCATTGCCATGAAAGAGGTTGACTTCCAACCACACAACAAAGATAATTTTTATCATCAATAAGTAATCAATCACAAAATTACATAAAGATATTTGAAACATGTTATTACTGTTATATCACTTAAATACAACTTGAAAATACCACCGTTAACAAAAATCTATGAAGCTAGGAAGGATAAAATACTGACATATAAATCAAACCACTTTGATTAATGTCTTCAAATCTTATTTTCAAAGAAACAATGAGTATATGTGAAAACAATAAGATGGGGAAGATACAATGGTCAATATTCTTTATATATAATAAATAATTTTTTAACTTTATGCTTGTCTATCATGCTCTCTCGAAATTGCAATATTAAAAATCTAACATTAAAATACAAATAAATAAATAATAATATAGATATTAAAAATATAAATATATATTTAGTATAATTATTATAATATATTAACAATAAATTCAATATATAGTAACAAGATAAGAAAGTATATAATATATTGATATAAAATATAAACACAAAACTAGCATACATATATCAAATATTAAACATATAAAATAGTGGAGAGTTATCTTTCTAGAGGCGCCTATTTTCATCATTTTTCCTCAATGCAATATACACCTCGATAATGATAACTCTCGATGTATTATATATATATATATATATATATATATTAATATTTAATATATATATGCTAGTTATAACACAATGTCAACATTAATTCCTATCAATATTCTTATAACTAAATATCCTACTTTATCCAACTCTTATTAATCTAAATTGATTTTGGTTAATTGAATCATATTTGCTTA
Source organism: Sequoia sempervirens (assembly GCA_007258455.2). Classification (NCBI taxonomy): domain Eukaryota; kingdom Viridiplantae; phylum Streptophyta; class Pinopsida; order Cupressales; family Cupressaceae; genus Sequoia; species Sequoia sempervirens. Next base: position 73,004 of record VDFB02127457.1, read on the forward strand.
ATCAGCTTAGACTGATGATGTGAGTGATTTATTTCATTACATTGATTTTGGTTAATTGAATCGCATTTGTTTAATCAGCTTAGACTGATGATGTGAGTGATTTATTTCATTACATTTCTCCATTCAACTACCTAGTCGTCTTATTGATGGAAGAGTGGTTATGAAGTGGACACGTTATTTTGGCAATATAGTTGTGAACAAGGTTATTCCTAATTTTCTTCAAATAAAAAATTATTCGTTTCTCTTCTTCCTGAAAGGAGAAGTAAGTCTTCTTTTCCCGTCCTTTCGAGGAAGGAGGGTAGGTCAAACCTTTCCCCTTCGAGACATTTTCTTATTTCCAGGAAGAAATGGAGCAAGGTTTTCATTCATTTCCCCATCCTTTCCTCGAAGGAGGATGCAGTGGCATCTATTTATTTTTCCCGGAAGGAGCTGAAAAAGTAAGTCTTCTTTTTGCAAAATGTGGTTTGTTGCAAAATGTGGTTTCGTTTCTGTCACGTGGGTCCCATAGGCCAGCTGGTCTCGTGGACGTAATTAAAAGCATTCATTCATTCATTTCCAGTCCTTTCGAGGAAGGAGGTAGGTCAACCCTTTCTCCTTCGAGACATTTTCTTATTTCCAGGAAGAAACAGAGCAAGGTTTTCGTTCATTTCCCCATCCTTTCCTCGAAGGAGGATGCAGTGGCATCTATTTATTTATGTGCAGGCCTTGATTAGTCCGATTCACCCCATTCTTTCTCAAAAGAGATCAAACGTTTGCGAGATTTGCTTAGGTCTGTGTTTCAACCCTATCCCTGCATTTATGGCTTCTACATCTTCATCTCACCAACAGAATGCTTTCTCTGGAATTGAACCTCCCAACAAAAGGAGAAAAGTAGAAGAATCTTCCAAAGTGTTTGATGTGTTCATCAATCACAGAGGCCCCGATGTCAAACTCACTCTGGCTACTCAGCTTCACAACTCCCTTAAGGAGCTGGGCATACAGGTATTTCTTGATTTGGAAGAGAAGGAGCTTGGAAATTCGTTTCTTTCAACCATTGAGACTGCGATTAGATCCGCTTCAGTGCATATCGCTATTTTTTCAAAAACATATGCAGAGTCAGGTTGGTGTCTGGCTGAGCTGGTTCTTATGTTACAAAGTAACGCCAAGATTATTCCTGTGTTTTACCAAGTAGAGCCGTGGGAACTCCGCCGCATAGAAAAGGGAAAGTATGCCAAAGCATTCACTAAATATAGAAAGAAGAAGAGGTACCTGGAGAAGCTTCAGGAGTGGAAGGAAGCCCTTCAACAAGTTTCATATATTGCAGGTTACGAATTCAAAAATCCAGAGTAAGATTTCTGCCCCTTTTCAATCTACTTGGCACCTTAACTTCTATATTTTCTTCTAGCAAAACAAGTTAATTGCAATGAGCAAAATTTCGTTCTCATCAAATTCCCCTTTCGCTTTCTGTTCTAGTGACTGCATAACCATAGCGTCTGCTGTGGAAAAAGAAGTGCAGAGGACAAAACTTTTACATGTTGCCAAATATCCAGTCGGACTTCATAAACTCGTAAAAGATTTTGAAAGGCGGTGCCTTGATGACCTTGTTCAAGATTTTGAAAGCCAGTGTGGAATGAAGAGAGCAGCAACAGAGAAAGCTAATGTCGTTGGCATTTTTGGTATGGGTGGGGTTGGGAAGACAACTCTCTCTTTAGAGTTTTTCAACCAAAAGAGATCGAAATACACAAGAGCAAGTTTTCTTTATGACGTGCGGGAAGCCTATTCCAGGGGTAATATGCCTTTACTACAAAGCCAACTACTCAAAGATATCTTTTGTGAAGGTAATCACAGTTTTCCAAGTGATAGGGAAGGGACGAGCTGTCTGAGGGATCGCTTCGAAAGGAGCAGCTCTTTTAGTTTCCTAGTTGTTTTAGATGACATTGATAATGTGGAACAGTTACATGCTCTATTACCAATGGACATATTGAATAAGTGTGGTAATAATCTGACAATTATTACAACCCGAGATGTAGGGGTTCTTGTCAGTGCAGGAATTGACATTGCTTATAATTTAAAAGGATTGGATAGAGAAGATGGGAGAGAGCTGTTTTGTTGGCACGCTTTCGACAAACCCCTTCCATTTAGCGGATACGAGGATCTAGTTAAGGACTTTGTTAACATGTGTGGAGGCTTACCTCTGTCTCTTATAGTTCTGGGTCGGCATGTTTTTGGTAGAGAGCAGTGGTATTGGAAGGAAGAATTGGAAAAAGTCAAGACGACTCTTCCCGGGGATATAAAGCAGCGATTGAAGATAAGCATTGATAGATTAGATAATGAAGAAAAACAGGTTTTCATGGATATAGCTTGCTTTTTTATTGATAAATCTATTACCAAGGCCATGAGCATATGGAAGGGATCTGGATGGAGAGCTCACTATGCTTTGGAAACACTGAAAGAGAAATGTCTTGTTGAGGAAGTTGAAGTAAGGTACCTGAATAGGCTAGAATATAAGTGGGAATCTAGCGCAGACGGGTCATCTTTGAGGATGCATGACCACCTTCGGGACTTGGGAAGAGACATGGCAGATGAACTAAGCCATCCTCGTCGTGTATGGCGTCCCCAAGTTCTTAAATCTTTGGTATGCTTTCCCTTTCACCATATTTTCATTTCTTATTGATATTTAAATTCTGAAATTCCAACTACTACACAAATGTAAGGAGCATTTTGTGAATGCAGGAATCAAAGGGATTCCGAAACATCCTGGCACAAACCAAAGGCAGGTGTTTCCATTCCTTTCTGGACGAATCCATGGGCTGTGAAATTGCATACTTTTTACGGGAACCGGAAGATAGTTCTGATAGTTCTCTGCTTTGGGTTCAGCTTGAGTACCTGAGTCACCGTCCACTTGACCTTAATTCAGACATAAACTCAAGCATTTGTTCATGGATTCCTCTTCAAAACTTGCAGTGTTTAAGAATCAGCAATGGGTGTTTCCAAAAATTGTGGCAGAGCGATGTGCAGGTATTTGTTCTTCACCATCGAAAATTAAGTCTTCATAACGGTATAGTCGATGCGCATTAAGTTATGTGAGAATTGTTTATACCCGAAAGTCTGAAATAAGTATATTTTGAATCGCAGGCACCTTTCAATTTAACAGAACTGCAGATTCGTGACACCTTTCTGGAACAGTTTCCAGATTTGTTAGGAAAATTAAATAGCATGGAAAAGTTAGTTTTACATGCTAAGGACATCCAAACGGATATTTGGTCTTTATTAGAATCCCTCAGAATGAATCTCCGTAGTTTAAAGATGATGGGCTCAGCATTAGCAGGGGACCTAGCTTACAATGATACTGCACAGGGGACTACTTTTAAGTCCTTAGTTATATATGATTTCAGAGTACTTTGGGAGGGGGCAGTAGCTTTGAATAACGAGAGATGGTCTAGAACAGTAATGAGTGACGTTGAAAATTTAGAGATTAACGGCTATGGACTTGTAACGAAGATTTTAATTAGTGGAAATTGCTGTCAACGCCTGCAATCTCTCAAAATTTGTGAAATGAAAAATCTTATTGAAGCGGATTTGGCAAGGATAAAGACATTGAATTGTCTTGAGATTAGCGATTGTGAAAACTTCAAAAGATTGTCAGCAACACCTGATCTTTGCAAGCTTGTAGAATTAAAGATTAGTGAATGTTTGGAGCTTGAGGAGCTAAGGCTTGCACATCTGAGCTGCTTGGAGGATATTGAGATTCACTCTTGTGAGAAGCTACAGAACATTGTGCTGCCAACAACACTCATCAGTCTGTCTGTACAGAGTTGCAGAGATTTGCAAAGAGTAGCAGGAGCCGAGGATCTTACAAAGCTTACACGGCTGATTATTAAACAGTGCCCTGCGCTTGAGGAGATGCCAAGTCTTGCCAGAGTGAGCTGCTTGGAGGATATCGAGATTCACTCTTGTAAGAAGATACAGAACATTGTGCCGCCAACAACACTCATCAATCAGTCTGTACAGAGTTGCAGAGATTTGCAAAGAGTAGCAGGAGCCAATGATCTTACAAAGCTCAAACGGCTGATTATTAAACAGTGCCCTGCGTTTGAGGAGTTGCCAAGTCTTGCCAGAGTGAGCTGCTTGGAGGATATTGAGATTCACTCTTGTGAGAAGCTGCAGAACATCGTGCTGCCAACAACACTCATCAGTTTGTCTGTACAGAGTTGCAGAGATTTGCAAAGAGTAGCAGGAGCCAGGGATCTTACAAAGCTTACGGGGCTGATTATTAAACAGTGCCCTGCGCTTGAGGAGTTGCCAAGTCTTGCCAGAGTGAGCTGCTTGGAGTTTATTGAGATTGAGTCTTGTAAGAAGATACAGAACATTGTGCTGCCAACAACACTCATCAGTCAGTCTGTACAGAGTTGCAGAGATTTGCAAAGAGTTGCAGGAGCCAATGATCTTACAAAGCTCAAACGGCTGATTATTAAACAGTGCCCTGCGTTTGAGGAGTTGCCAAGTCTTGCCAGTCTGAGCTGCTTAGAGGATATTCGGATTTACTCTTGTGAGAATCTGCAGAACATTGTGCTGCCAACAACACTCATCAGTTTGTCTGTAGAGAGTTGCAGAGATTTGCAAAGAGTAGCAGGAGCCGGGGATCTTACAAAGCTTACACGGCTGATTGTTGGTTTCTGTCCTGCGCTTGAGGAGTTGCCAAGTCTTGCCAGACTGAGCTGCTTGTTGAAGAACATTTCGATCGACTCTTGTGAGAAGCTGCAGAACGTAGCAGTTATTGAAGAGTTGTGCGGATTATCATGGATCCATCTTGTTTATTGCGGCAATGCAGTAATACGGAACTGCATTCATAAGTTGAAGGTAATGATTTCAATCCTCTTTTTTAACAGTAATCATAAATGTCATTTTAAAGGTATGTGTTCTTTTATTTCATTATTGACCTTTGTTCTCACATAATAGTCTATATTTTCGTAAGTATTGTTTCAAGTGATGTGATGATAAGAATTTACCGCGGATGAACAGATAGTATATGTCTTTTGTTTCAGGGTGTGCCGTCACGGGGCATGGAAATGATTGGAAGAGCAGTAGATGGAGCAGAGTCAAGTTTAAACAAAAATCTGTTTTGTGACGCTAATATTAGCGTCGATGCAGTCATTGAAATTGGCACTAAGAAGACTGTTTTTGGTTGGAGTCATTTTATTAGATGCTATCTGGTTGTGGTCAATAGCTCTACTTCCTTAGAGGATATAAATGAATCATTTCCCGACGACTATTGCTGCAAGGTCCGTGAAGGAGAATGGATAATTACAATAGTAGAATCTCCAACTTGGAAATCTTATTGCGCATTTGAGAATGTATTAAGGAGAAATGGATTAATGAAGAAGGGGATTATGATAGAGGTGAAGCTAGGCGAAGAGTGCAAAATTGTGGAGCTGTTACGAAGAATTGTTGATAGGCTTTATTATTTATGAATGGAGTGTAGGGAAATGGTTTTCTTTTTAGATAATTAATGTTATTTATTAATTATTGTAAAGTTTTTTAAGCTTAAAACAATTTTAGTTTATTGAATGGAAAAATTTATTTTTATTATCAAAGATATTGTCTTTTTTGTTTGGTTATGTAAAGTTTTTAAAAATAACAATTTTTTAATTTAAATTATTTTTAAAAGTATTTTTTAATTTAATTTAAAATAATTTCAATTTATAGAATGAAAATTTATCTCTAAAAGATAAAGTTTATTTTTTATTTGGTTATGTAAAGTTTTTTTTTAAAATTTTCGTAAAACTAGCATACATATATTAGATATTAATATATATAAAATACATTGAGAGTTATCCATCTTGACATGCACATCTTATTTAAGATGAAATGAGGTTTTCAGATAAGTCATGTATGCTCGTGCAGTGAGACGAGGATGTTTATGTCGACGTTCTACTCCATTCTCATCGTCTGCATCATAGGCTTTTGATTGCGCAGTGAGATGATGACGTTTATGTTGACGTTCTACTCCATCCTCATCGTTTGCATCATAGGCTTGGTTAAGCTTATCACAAACTCTCCTTGCTTGGCATCACACATCAAAGAGAAAATAACCCAACAAACCTTGCTTAAGCATCTCATTAAATTGCAAGTTACCGATATTTTGAAGAGCATGTAATAGAGCAAAATAAAATCCAGTGTTGTCTACAACATCATTATGACTTTCATATGTATTAGCAGTATTACTGGCATGACTTGTACAACAAACATTCAATCAATATTGTAATTTTTTGTTTAAAAAAGAAGAAAGAATGAGATGTACAATAATTAGATTTACTTACAACTCTTTCCAACTAAACATGAATAGTTCTGCATGGAATCCATTATTGTGTAGCCTCCCAATGTTTCCAATGCAAATCCTTGCAAAGGTCTTTAGCACCTAACAAATTACCTTATGTATGTCTTCTCAATCAAGGATGAAGTTGATTGAAGAATGCCTCGGTGAAGAAGAATCCAGAATGTTTGTTGAAGAAATCACACATTCTTTTTAGTTTAATAGAGATTGGAAAACTGAACAACAAACTGAAAAAGATTAACACTGCAATATTATTCAACTGCTAAAATTGAAAAACCGCAACGTTGAAAATAAAGTTCTGTATATTCAAAATTGTGTATAATCAACTACAATATGACTCTATATAAAGAGTTTCAAAGCAACACATCAAAGCTGTGATCCAAAAAAAACTTAAAAAACAAAACATGTTTTTATGATGCAAGGTAAACAAAGCTAAATTAAGGAAACTATCGCAATATACAAACTGCAACATTAAAATGTTTTAAAAGCTAAAACTAAAAACATAAACTAAAACAAGGAAATCTAAATGTACCAAATCCAGGAAAAGAAAAAAAATAACCTCTAACCTTCTGAACCCAAACCAGTAAATAGTTCATAATATCCTAAAAACATGTTTGTAAAAGCAGAGAACATAAATTGTAGATTTTTTTTATGAAAATGTCAACTGTAAAAACTCAAATTTTAATCCTCTTGATCAGAAACCCACGATTGGCAGAAGGCTGCATTTTTATTTGGAAAATCTTAACTCTAAATTGCTAATGCAGTGGCGGCGGCCACATTTCGTCGATCAACTTTACACGGGCGCAACATATATTAAATGGAAGCAATATATTAAATGAAACCCATATGAATTTAAATTTCAGATAGCATAGGTTAGGCACTGCACTATGGTTCTAAAGGGAAATCAAGTTTGTTGATAGAAATAAGGAGAAATGATTTAAAATCTGAGGCAACAATATTCATGGTTGCATGCCACAGGATTAAAGTTTGATTTTCTTTATTCAAAATTCACATATAAGAACAGGAATCTTACACAATCTTTCCAAATGAAATTACTTTACACCCAACAACATGGAGAAAATGGACTTATTGGTTCTTGGCATCTTCAGAGCTGGATTCCTTCTGAGTGTGAGAATTCCTACACAAACCTTAGCTACGTCCCTTCTGGCAACTCTTCCCAATCTGTCGTCTTTCACTTCGTCCTGGATCTCCTTCCCAGAGCTCCCTCCTCACTGAAATGTTTCTTTTTCTCAATTTCAACCACCAATTTTCCTTTGATAAGGAAGTATTTTTGTGTTCAACTAAGAAAATCTTCCCTCTTTTAATTGCATAACTCTCCTTTTCTTTCCATTTTTCATTCATTATTGGACAATTAAGATTTTAGTGTTTTTAAGTTTCCCTTCTAAACTCCACGTTTGGGAGTTGTTTTTTAATTATTAAGGAACAGTTTGAAATAGTCTTTACCATTTTTAACAATTGCTTCTAGTTTTAAAGCTGACTTTTTAATTTTAAAAAAAAAAAAAACTCAAATTTGCATGATTTCATGCAAATCTCCAATTTGTTGAGTTTATTTACAATTTCCTAACCTAATTTTAATCAATTTTCCTTTTAATTTTAAAACTTATTTATCCATTACCTATTGACTGTCATTTTATGTATATATAAAATCAAATTTTCTATTCTTTTTTTCTTTTAGCATAATTATAAAATAAAATTATACTTAAAAAATGCATTTAAAAAAATCATAATACAAATGAAATAAATAAAATCAAAACTCTAATCCTAAAATTTTCATCGTTTTTTCTCTAATCAAAATTCTAATCCTAAGCCTAATTGAATTCTATTTTAAATTGTAACCATTTAAAAATAATATTTTAAATTCATTTTAGGAAGATAACAATAATGACTGCATTTTTTTTTTTCAAAAGATAAGAAGATAAGATTTAAGAGTGGATATGGATTTGCATGTCATTTGAATGCCAATTTCTAGCTGGAGAGTTTTTTCTTATACATTGATTTTTGGTGGATGCCAATTGTAATATGCCTCTCGACGTAATAACATATTATTATTCAAAAGGCAGTAAAGTATATATATTCTAAGGGGCACCAATTAGAGTTTTTAAAAGGGTTTAAGTTTCATTCAAAAGGCAGCGATAAGGATGCTAATTATTTGATAGGCATACAAGTGTATCTACATAGATATAGATAAATTTCATAATGAATAATATATGAGTAAAGGATATATATATGAATACTAACATAAGTAAAGAATACTTATATAAACATATATATTCAAATACTAATTATATATTCGACTATACAATGATGATGTTGCAACAATTATTGAGTCTTATAAGTAATTATGATTCTTTAATATAAATGTGGATAATAGATTTTGATTCGTTTGATTTACACTAAGCAATCATATGGAGGAGAAGATGAAATGCAAGGAAGGGGAGTAGATACGAGATTACCATCTAAGTAGACCACCACACGCTGGATGTCCAATGTGTCTGCCAATCGTGACCAAGAGGGTGAGTGTTTGCTCTTGGGCTTAGATAGGGGGATTTTTGGGCACCCTATTGCGATTTCCTTTCCAACCTTTATGATGGTTGATTGTGGAGAAATCACAAATCATAAGAAGGATGGATAAGGCAACATGGATAGGGAATGTAGATACAAGTTTACCCACTAAGTAGACCACCCAATGCTAGATGTCCAATGTGCCTGCCACTTGGGGCCAAGAGGGTGAGTGTCTGCTCTTGGGCTTAGTGGGGATAGCTTTGGGCAGACTTATCATGTTTCCCATCCAATTCCTTTTATGATTAAACTTCCATTATGCATTTGAAATGGTTGGGTATTTACATGGTTCAAATAGATGAGACATTTATGTTTGATCATATGAGTTATATTCCAATAATAGCTAACATGATTGCAGGACCCAAACCAAGATTTATCTTCTTAAAGCATTTAATTTGGTAAGTTATAACCCTAACTACATTAAACTTGTGATGCTTGGACAAGATTTAGGGTAAAACATTACATTGCCTTAACCTTTCTAGCATATGCAGAAAGATGCAAGCAACAATTCTCATACGCCCAACCATGGCCATGGTAGTTGGTCAACTAGCAGAGAACATATAAATGAGTTACATTATATCCCCTATCACATGGGAAAAGATGCAATGAACAAGGTGAAGAGAGATGCCGTGCATTGTCTGCTTATAGATCCCCAATTGGAATGTTGAGTCTCATTCTCTCTTGCGATGTTCACACAATGCAATGCAGAATCATTACTATGTGCTTTGGTGTGTGCCCTCACAGTTAAACACAACAATTGTATGCTACCCATGCTATTCCAGTGGCTCCACACGCTCCAAATTTCTCTGTGCTTAGCGTATCAAAAATACTTTTGTACAAAGATAGATCAACTATCATTGATGCCCACATGTTCCATGTGCATGGAGTGTTGGCCAGAAATCCAAGCTAAGTGGTCGCATGGTGTGGATGTTTGCTACAGATGCTTTGTTGAGAGAAATAGCAATTGTTTCTCCAAGTGTAATAACATGGATCTTGGGAAACAGCCATTTGCTTTCTGAATCTCAACACAAATCAAAGAAATGTTATGCTATCATGGTTGCTGAGATCCTTTTGTTGGATGTGGCTCCCTTGACCCTCAGTATTGAGACTGTTGGAGGAGTGAGGACAAAACTTATTATTCCAAGGAACATTGCTTGAACAGGTCCAGGCTTGTCCAGGGCTCCTGGAAAATTCAACTTCCAAGGGAATTCTCTATAAATGACTTGATTTTGCTTTGGACAATCAACAGTCCAGATTACAGGGATGACCATTAAAATAATCATATTCGTAGATTTGACAAATTAATCATGTCCTTTTATTTCTGAAAATGAAAATGCCAGATGCGTCTGCAAACTGGCATGAGGCTTACAATAAAAACAAGAGTACATGGATCTGGAAAAACATGATAGGTCAACAGGCGGATATGCAGATATAAGGAGTTTTTGGATTTAAGCCATCAGTTGTTTGTGCCACTATTATGGTGTAAGTGATGAGGAAAATAGAACACAACACTAACAAAGATGAGAATGGCCTGCTTGGTTCCTTAAAAGTTAACAAGGTGAGAACAAACATGAGGCTGGATTGTCCTGGCCCAAGTTACATATTCTTTTTGTCTCTCTAATTCTTGCTTCATTATAATTTGGATATTTAGAAGGTATTTGATAGCTGCATCCCCTCCCTTGCCTTGAAATCTCCCCTCAACAACAGTTTTTCTCGTTAAGTTGAAAAGAAATTTAGAAATAGCAATGGGAATATTCCTATACCTTGCCGCCCTAGTGGTGTGTTGGATGCTACCTTCAGTTGAAACAACAGGAATAGTAGGCTTGGATCATACCACTACCTTGCCAAAATTCTTCGCATTTCGCCAGCTATGATGATCAGAAAGCTTGATGGATTTTGTAGCCAAGGAACTATATAGGATTAAAGTTTCAGAGTTTAAATCTATTAATCTCTATATGTATCATCCATAAGAAAACCATGTTGGCAGCGAGATCTGCTATTAGTTAGATCTAAATTTTCATTCAATCAACCCTAGAGTATAGGAAAAGCCTTATGCTCAGGGAAAGCATTACTTTTCAAGTTTATGTAATGCTTTCCTTTGATCAAAATGTTGTGTTGCTGCTCTGCTAATTTAGCCGGCACTAATATATCAATATGATATCCTGAGAAGAATCGTGGATCCATTGCCCATGTTTTAATAGATGCCTGTTTAGGATATTATGAAACATTAGGGGCAAGAGTGGTCACAACTTGGAAGAATTGCAATGTTATGTGTGAAAGATTTGGAACTGATATTGCCAACCACCCATGAATTAGATAGCAATAAGGTGGTTGGCCCAGCTACCTTAACTTATGAGCCTTGCCCTTTATTTGCTTACTCTCTCTGCAAACTTCCATACATTGACATTGCCAGTTGTGTGGTTTCAAACAGGATATGCTGCACATTGTATGGTATATCTACTTTTCTGGAATGCCAATTATGTTTACTTTCCAAGTGGATGAGTGGCCATGGATGTGTATGTGTACAGCTTCCTCATACTTTCACCCTTATATTATTTTTTTGCATTACTGCTTATTCCAAAATAGGGAGCAGCTCTCAGGGTAATTTGTTCTTCTTGTTTTCTGTGGAGCTTAGAAAACATCAATAGGTTTTAGGTTTTAAGCACTCTACCTGATGTGTTGCCTTAGAGCAGGTGGTAATTGTGAATTGGTGTTGGTGGCACAAAGCAACTGGTAAGGATTTGAGCCCTTGCTTCATTTAGGAATCTTGTCATTTTTCCAAGAACAGAAAAAATTGACCATATTGTTGTCTATTGGAATTATATTCTCAATGCAATATGAAATGAAATGATTTTATTAAAAAAATTGCATGTGACATAAAATTGTTAGGCCTGTTGTTTTTTTATATATTTGCCATAGCATGGTACAAATAATATGATCCAGATGTCTCCCCTGTTTCACACTCTATTGCAAAACCATTGTCAAAGCCATGACAAGAATCATCTTTGGTTTTTAGGGCACACCTGCTAATGCTACTAAGGGTGTCCCCTTTGTAGCAGGACAATAAGCTTCTATCCCTATCCAAAACCATAGATTGCACTTGTTGAGTACTAGCAAGTTTTTTTTGCCTCCTAAGTATTTGCAGTGAAAACTTGCCGAAACAGTGCATCGAGTAGTTTGAAAAACTTGTCAAAATCTTGGCGAGTCCATGCTAAAAACTCATCATGGATAGGGCACATGTTGGATGTGGAAAAAATTAAGGTAAACACACAAAAAATGTGGAATTTGGTCTTTAAAACCACCACTCGCCCCTGTTCAGCACACACAGTAGCTAGCAAGCATTCTAGAGCGAATTGGGACCATTTTTAGGGGATTTGAAGAACAAATTTTTGGAATTTGGACTTACATCAGATTAGTTCATTTTTTCTTTCAAACATATAAATTTGTAAATCATTTCTAATTGTTTAAGTATGTAAAATTTACATATTTAATTATATTCAATTGATTCAATTTATGTAAATTTGTTTGTTGATTAAAACATAAATGATTTATACAGATTAGAATCAATTTTTCTCAAATTTTTAATTTTTTTTTGAATATAGGGTTTACTTTTTAGGGTTAAAAGATGTTATTTTTGGCAAATTCGTTAATTCAATTATCATATTACAGTATTACGTTTAATTTTTTTCAAATGCATATAAATTTTACATTATTTAAAAAAAATTCAAGTTCAAAATGATATATTTTTTAAACACTATTTTTTTGTTATTGAAATTGCAAGTTAATATACAATCACAATAGCATCCAACTCTGCATCAGGTTAGGGCTCAACAAATGGAAGCTATTATCTTGGAATTAGACCCCCTAGAAGTCCTGATCCCACTTGGAAATATACTATAATGGCATTGGTGGCAAGGACCATGATTTGGACCTGGTGCTCAAAGAAGCTTAGTAGAGACATGAATTACTTCAACTACCATCATTTAGGCATTCCTAATAATGATTTCAAGCCATTTCTAGCAGCCTCAGGATAGGTGCAATGAGAGATGATGGAAATTCTTGCATTACTAGATGAAAAGAAATTAGAGAGGGCTAGGGCACAAGTGGCCATAGAAGCAACCATTGCTTCTAATTTTCCAACAAAATTTGATGTAGATTGTGGGCTCCATTCGTGGTCCATGCATGCATGGCACATCCACCTCATCTAGCTTGAATAGAGCTTAGTTGCAGGGGTTTTTTATGCCTTGAAACATACAAGGAGCACAACTATTTTTGGAATCTATAGGATGGAACAAGGAGGTGCACAAAAAACCAGATAAGGCATGTGCAATTTTTTGTAAATTACATCCACCTTTGCCTTCAACATGGCAAGGAGTCCACATTGGGAGTATTTAGTGACAACATTGACAGTTGTAGGGAAAGGGTACAAGGTACCCTCTCTAAGAGAGTTAAGTGGCAAGTTGCTCCAAGATGCTATTGTAGATGCAAAAAAATTGTGGAAGATCAAAAGAAGCAGTGGTGAAAGTTTGGATGCATAATTCTTTCAGATGGATGGATAGATGAAAGGAACTACACTCGTAAATTTTTTAGTGCCTTAAAATGGTGAGTTGATTTTTTTGAAGTCATTTGATGTCTCAAACAAAATAAAGAACACAAAAAAATTGAGCTTGATGTTGGAGGTGGTTGTTTTAGAGGTGGGTATACAAAATGTTGTGCAAGTTGTTACTAGAAATGTAGCATCATACATGTAGTGTTTGGAAGATTGTGTCAAGAGAGGCATCATAAACTCTTTTAAATCCCTTGTGCAACCCATTGCCTTGACCTTCTTTCCAAGGACATAGGCAAAAATTATTGGGTGAGACATATTGTATAAGATGCAAGGAATATATTAAAATATATTTATAATCACTTGTGGGTTCTTAGCTTGATGAGAGATCACACCAAGGGGAAATGGCTTCTGCAATTGGGTGCCACAAGGTTTGCAACTAATTTTCTAATGTTGCAAAGTATTTCTGGTTTATTGATTCCCTTGAAGCAAATGTTTGTGAGTCAAGAATTTCTAGACTCAACTTGTTCAAAGAAGGCTAATGGAGAGAGGAATGTGAAAATAATTTTCGATGATGTCTTTGAGAAGAGAGCTTTAAAGATCGTCAAAGTAACTTCAAACTTCAATTTAAATTTGAAATTGAATTCCTTTATTTTTAAAACTTTAAAAATATTCAGTTTCATTGTAAGTCATAACTCTACTTTGTTTGTACTTTGGAATTTGTAGGTTTTCGAGCCATTGGTGATAGTTTTGTGCTTAGTGGATGGAGAGTGAAACCCAATGGGATACATTTATGAGGTCATTTATAGGGACAAAGAGGCCATCCAAAACTATTATAGGGGGGATACAATTAGATTTTCCTCTATTTGGGAGATTATTGATAGGATGTGGAACAATCAACTCCACCAACTCATTCATGTAGCAGGGTAGGTCATGTATAGGGCCAAAGAGGCCATCCAAAAATATTATAGGGGGGATGTAATTAGATTTTCCTCTATTTTGGAGATTATTGATTGGAAGTGGAACAATCAAATTCACCAACCCATTCATGTAGTAGGGTAGTACCTCAACCCCAAGTTTTTCTTCTTAGATAGCTTCACAAATGCTAATGGCGGGGTTATGGAGAGCCTCTCCACATGCATTGAGAGGATGACACTCGAGATTGATGTGAGATGCCTCATAATTTTAGAGTTGTAGAATTGAAAGTAAGCTAGGGGGAGGAACTTTTATTTTCCACTAGCTATCCATGGAAGGTCCATCTAGACACCAAGTAAGAAAAAATGAAGTCTTATATCTTAAAAATTATAAATTAAAATTAGTAATGGAGTATTGTTTATTTACAAACTCTTGAAGATCTTATTCGTAGGTTATTGGTGTGAAGATTGGGGTGGAAATATCCCAAATCTCCAAAAGCTAGCCCTCTAAAATCTTTCTAATCCTTGTAGTGCTTCTGGTTGTGAATGCAATTGGAGTTTGTTTCACACCATTCACACAAAGAAGTGAGATAATTTCAAGTGCTCAATGAATTCTCTATGGCCTAGTTTTTATGCAATACAACCTTCATTTTCACACAAGAAAGGTGTAGGAAAAATCAAAGTAACCTAATGATTTGGATGAGATTGATCCCTACAATGATTGGACTGTGTAGGATGTTGAGCACTCCTTGTTTACAAATGATGAGATTTCTAATTTTGAGAGGTGGGCTATGGAGGATGTCACTACAAGAGAAGTAGGGGAGATTGGATTGTCATTGGATGATATTGATGTGGTAGAGTAGTCATTGCCATCTAGTATTAGAGTGGAGCCATAGGCACAATATTTTAGGCCAAGTAGAGAGTTATAACCGAGTGTGAGTAGACCCTTTCCCACAATTTTTGCTAGAGTAGGGAAGAGAAAATTGTAAAAAATGGTAATTTTGTACTTGCCTAGATATGCAATTTATGATGATAATTTTCAAAGACAATCATCATAAATTCATAATAGTTATGAGTTAGTAGCTATTGTATCTGACTCTACATGATGCTGTGTTTGTAATCTATTTATATTCAAGAATCAAATCTAATAGAAAGCAATTCCCCATGGGGTTTTAGACTCATTTGATACATTTTATAATTGAATTTTACAAAAAAAAAGTGGTTTTTAAGAAAGTTAAGTACTTTTTAAAGTTGTCAAGTCATAAGTTTTGGGCTTGTTGAGTACTCGTCGAATATGAGTATGTGAACTATGATATGAACTAATTTTTTTTAGATTGTTGAGTTCACACAACAAGTCTTAGTGAGATCCCAAATGTTATTTTTTATACTAATTTTGCATGTTTAGTGGGGTTCCAAAGATCTTTCCATTTTAACTTAGCAAACCTTTAGACCTAAAGTTATCCCTATTCTAAAATGAGTTTTCATTTTGGTTCAATTAAGTTCACAATTTAATCACTTCAGTTGTATTTTTTAGAGTCCATTTCTTTTTCTTTTCTATATCAAGGCAACAAGCTCTAAAGCTTCTATAATGTCCCTTTTGGTCCATTCTAACATCTTTGGAAACCTCCAACTTTCTTAAAGAGTGCCAACATTATGGAAGGTATTATGCCAATGGTAGAGCTCCTGGAGCCTAGATGAGTATAATGGTACTGTCCATGTGTATATCCGACATTTGGGAGCCCACATTTCTTGGAGAAGTTTGCCATCTTGAGAAAATATCAACTTACACACAAATTGATTTCCTATGCACTTAGAGTATTGATGGTGGGTCAAATTCCTATTTTGGGCTATTTTATTATTTTCCACAACTTTGGTGGTTGTGCAAAAAAATTAAATTAACTTGTTTAAGCTCGAGCAACTTTATTTAATGACAATAAATGGTTGTCTAAGGTTACAGTTATTAGAGGAAGGATTTTTTATGTGATCTGCAGTCTTCCACATATTGAGTTTAGACAACCATTTACTCAGCTCTGTATTAACATCCATTATAATAGCAATTTTTTTTTATATGTTGAGATCATTCTTGTGAAAAAATCATAAATTAGTTGATCATCAAACTATCTTTTTATGCTTATGTATTGGATATTTTGTGAATCAATTGATGAAATAAATCATATAAGGAGCAATAAAATAAAATAAAATAGAAGAGGAAATATCACAACATTAGATCATTGGCATTCTGTCAAATTTTTTCAAAAGACTAAGTAAAATAAAACTAGTGTATTACAACTTCTCTCCCTGTTTGAAGTCAAAATATGTAAAGTGATTATTTTTTCAAATTGAATTGTCTTGCTCAATGCTTTTAGACTTGGGCTCTTGTATACCTAATTGCAATTTCTAGATAAGGATGAGGACTACGTGAAAATTACTTGAGATACACTAAGTTAAATACATTTAAAATTCACCAATAGTGGCATGGTGTGATGGTTAAGTTGTTGTGTTGTTATTCTTGCCATCAAAGTTCAAACCCCATTGGGGTGTAATTGTTGAGAATTTATATTTGGGATGAGGTCCCCTATTTGTGACCTCACCGGTTGATAGCTCTAGGTCAAAAGTGTTTACCCCTCTTAATAAAAAAATACATTTAAAATTCTATTTACATGGGTGGTTCTAGGAAAAACGTGCAACATATGCTTAATGGTCTACCTAGATATGGTGGGACCGGTTTTTTTGAGATCAAATTGAAATAAAGACAAGATCCTTGCCCAAAATTATGTCTTTGAAACTTTAAGGAAACCAAAACCTCCCACATCTATTTCACTTTTAATCTATACATATTTGTATTACATCCATTAGCATGCCCATTGCATCTTTAAGTGCAATTACCTAATTTCACTAAATCTCACTAATTAAAAAAAATATTTCTTTATTTGCCATGTGAATCCTGAAATATTTTTGTCACTATGGTTGAGACCTCAATTAATCGACACCTACAAAGGCCTACAAGGATTTTTCCAAATTGAACATGATACAAACATAGATTAGGGTCAAATCAGGCAAATGTAAAGGAATATAAACCCTTTTATAGCTAGACTACTTGACCTCCATGAGGAATATAAAATAATTTAAGTTTAAATGGATTAGAAGCCTATATTAGGTATTTTTCAATTCCAAATTCATCCTAGCCAACATTTTTGAGGTTTTATGTAACTTCAAATTTCTTGTGTAAGGACAAGGATTAAATGTCTCCCTCATTGTAACCTGACTTTGAAAATGGGATATTCCTAAATTTGACAAACCCCAAAAGTGTTCCTTCACAAACATCCCCTCAATAGTTTTAGGCATATTCAGATGTCTCTTTGGGATTGTTTTTAAATACAATTAGTAATAAATAAATAAACACTTAGTAAATATTGAAGATTGGATTGAGGGGCCCACCAAATACCACAAAAGGAAACCCCCACTAACTCTGCTAAACCTATGCTCCCTGGGATGTCCCATGTGCAAAATGACCTTTGTCCCCTATAGGAACATTTCAGTATGCGAGGACTGTGTAGGAAACATCCCCCAATCTTGTCCATAATTTTTTCTTCAAAACTTAGAAACATCCCTATGACGCCAAATAAATTGTTGGGTATGTTAGGGATGATTAGCCATATTCAATATGGAAAGGGATTTGTGAAAAGGGGAAATTCATAGTTGTCCCCTAATGTATCTAGGAACATTAATTACAAAAAAAACCTTTTCAATCCTTGTTTGGTTTATGACATGCCCATCTAAGATGTGTAAACATATTATGAAAATAGTGTGTGCCATGAAGGTCTATGTGGTTTTGTGTGTTGAATGCAAAAGACAACTGAGATGGTGGGGGGTGAATCAGTTGTAACTTAAAACTTCAAAACCCTTATACACATTTAGATCCACATTCATTCAATAAACCCTTAAATCTATTGTGATGATTTAGCATGAAAATAAAATAACAGAAACTGAAACAACTTAACACCATACACAAGGGAAGACTAAAATTACATGGAAAACCCAAGATGGGAAAAACTGCTACGAGGATTAGCTCAAATTATAAGTAATAACAACACCGATAACAAAGGCTCATTGTTGGACGACTCACTGACCAAAAAAAGAAAGGCTCACTTCCAAAATAAAAAAAGAAGATAGAGAAGAAATGTTACGTAGAGAAGACTATCTCAATGCAATAGAGAATCCACCACAATGTCTCCAACACCTTCGCAACATGATTGAAGAGTTGTAGACACCTTCTGCTCACTACATCCTGTAATCTAACACATTAAAGCTCTCACTACACTTCTCATATTCACACTCTAAAAACTCTAGAATTTGCATCATAATTTATCTATCTCTCTTTCTATCACTCAACTCCTTTAACAACTCCTCCAACTCTTATTTATACCATCTTCAACCTTGAAAAAATTCTACAAGGTTGGTTATGCACCTCAACTGTGCAAATTCAAATTAGGTTAGAACCAAAACATTCTTGTGGTGGAAAGGAATGAAGGCGGACCACAAAAATCCTTGTATATGACCTAAATCCATCCTTACATGTCATGCCATGCTCCCATAAACAACTAAGTGCCTTTGCAAGTAGTGTAAACACCAAGGTCGGTCGATACCTATGCAAACACCATTAATATTTTAAGTACATGCTTCCTTTGATCTATCCATAACCTGCGAACAACAAATGCATTTGAACACACTCTAGAATATTCCACAAACACCCTAAAATCAAACCAACTCCTTCACGATAACTTTCACCTGAGGAATGTACACACCTAATACACCTAGACTACTCTGCCATACACTATAACTTAAGAAACATACTTCCTTAGCTCCAAACCACAAACTACTTTGACTAAAGAAAGATACCAACACTATCAACACTCCTTCAGATCTGCAAGTCCTGAAAAATAACTATAGAGAAACACAAAGCAAAAACATTTCTCCTGCACATCTCTGTGAATGCACAGTTCACACTCTGGTGAACACAACTTCTTTTGCATAGTGATCCAACACACCAAATTTTGGATACAACGCCTCCAAACATCTCTAATCAACATATTTGAAGTGCATAAGTAGATCTTCAACTTAGAAGAAATGTGAAGCAACACAAGAACACAACCCTACAACCCAAAACACCACTACAACACATTGTTTCTTCTTTTTATCAAATTTTCTCAAAAGCACTTGGAAACCAAGCACCAAAGCCACATCCTCATCATCTTCAATAATTCCTCAACTCAACCTAATCCATCTCATAACATAGCAACTTTAACCATAGATCACAAAAGCTTATCACAACAACACTAGAGGTTGACATTAGTAGCTTTACTAATGACAACATAATGTAACTAATCAAAGCATGGATAACATCAAATTCTCTCACAACAATCTCCCCCAATAATGATCTTCTTCCTCCTTATACAACTGACAACAATGACAACATAGACTTTTTGACATCAATGAAAACACCAATCTACTCATACTTGCAACAATCTCCCTTTGTCATTGATGGCAACACATGATGTGAACAATCATCAAAGACACAACAAATCTACATATCAACTACAATTTTGACATTACTTTAATAACTTATCTTTTCATACATGACTCTCTTTCCCTTAAATTTCTTCTTTTTCACATGAATCTCTCCCTCCCTTTGGCATCAATGGAAAAGGAAAACAAAATTATATCACTTATTCTCCCCTTTGACATTAATCAACCTTCTCACAACTTTTCTGTAATAATATTTCCTTCCAAACTTCTTCAACATTTCTTTGACATACTTTGATTGTGAAATGAAAATGCCTTTTATCTGTTTGATTGATTTTTAGCCCAAGGAATAAATTCATCTCCCCAAGCATAGACATCTCAAACTCTTTTTGCATCTCTTCTATAAATTTCCTACACATAGCTTCATTGCCTCCAAATATTATGGTATCATCAACATATACAACCACAATCAAAATTTGATCTTTTTCAATTTTAAAGTAAAGATTACTATCTGCGGTACCTTTATTGAATCCTTGTTGTATTAGATACCTATCCAACCTTGCATACCAAGCTTTGGGAGCTTGCTTTAGTCCATATAATGTCTTCTTCAATTTGTAGACCATATCTAGTTTGTCTGATAATTGAAATCCTTATGGTTGTTCCATGTATACTTCTTCTTCCAACTTTCCATTCAAGAAAGCAAACTTCACATCCATTTGATAAAATTTAAAAATCCCATGTTGTAAAAAAGCCAAAAACATCCTAATAGCCTCCATTCTTTTCCATTGAGGAAAATCCTCCTCAAAATATATGTGTCAGCCCAATTTATATATATGTGTGGGTCAACACCCTTTTCCCTTGATTTCAAAGGGGGAGAGATAGTTGGAGATTCATTTTGTTTTGGCACATGTTGCCATCAATGAAAAATGGAGAGATTATTGAAAGAATGAAGAAGGTTTCTATTGGTTGTCATTAATGAGTTGTCATTGATGTCAACACCACATCTACACCACATGACCAATGTAAAATCAGTATGATGGATGTCTACAAAAAAGTATTTTGTAAAGGACTTTTGACTAAGTCTTCATATCAATAGTTTCAACACACAATGCCCTATGATATTTTGGTCCATTTTTGTTCATCTTTGCAAATATGTCTATGCAGTTCTAGTATGTTGTTCATATATATATTTGGAATCTCAGTTCAAAATTTTAGTTGTCCAAGTTAAGTGGTTTAAGAGTTGCAAGTAACAAAAGTTCGACAGATATGGTTTACATAGTTTAC
>VDFB02127458.1:0-23339 GCA_007258455.2 Sequoia sempervirens
GATAAGGAGATATGTCTTCCAAAACATACTTCTTTGTTGTACCCCCTTGCATCTCTTTTATTTGCCCTTGTAATTCTTTTATCTGTTGATTAAGAGCACTAAAGTCATTAGGAGGAGTTTCAGGACTTTGTTTAATCCCTTCTATGTCGAAATTGTGAGGTAACTTAGCTCCTTGATTAGCTAATGAAAGAAATTATTGTTCTTTGTTTCGTTCTAAAATCTTTTCCATAAGAGTATGGAACTGAGGATCTTGTTCTGCTTCTTGAAGCTTTTCTTTTGTTAACTCATCAAGATTAAAGGTTTCCTCTTCTTTTTCAGTATGGTCACCCATTTTACTTGTAGTGGTTTCTCCCTCGTCTTTTTCCATTTGTTTTTGAGATCTCGTGAAGACAGGCATAGGTTTTGCTCCAAGTTCTACTCACTTTTGATCAAAAGAGTGAAATAGTGCAATTTATGTGATATATATGAAAGTCAAGATAGAATGAAGATTCTATGACTTACACAAAATTTCTAATCTTTAGCTTGTGTTGTTCCCTAAGTGAAAGGATGAAAATCCTGTTAGCGGGAATGTAAGCAAAAGATCAAGAAAAGGATGATTTTGCACTTTATGAAGTTTTGATCATGGCTTTGTAAAAGGATGGATTTTGTGATGGATGCCTAATGTATTCTAAGTTCTCTATTGAAAAATTTGATTTGGACGAGTAGAATATTCAATTGCAGGTTGGGGAATATAACTGAAACAAATGCGTTGACTATGGTTATGCCTTTGAGAAAGGGCTCTTCTTTGAAAGTAAGCTTGTGAATACAAAGGTTCTATCGCATAATCATCTGAAAGACCTCTAACACAATCATGATACCTATGAAGAAATGTTCTATATTTAAGTAAAACTTTTCGGCTTTGATACAAGAATCATTGCTTCTTCAATAGTTTCTTGTGGTTGAGAGGTTTCTTTGGCTTCTTAATCCTTTTGAAAATGGATTTCTTTACAAACGTTGTGGATTTCCAATCTCGTAACATGAGATTAATCAATGTGATAGTGAGTGTTTTGGATGATCTTATCTGAATTAGTGTATTGAAAACACATCAAACAATTTGTAAAATGGTTATCTTAAGTCCTATGCTAAACATCAAGTGTATAATCAAAATGTTGTTCAAAAATTGTTTTAATGGGTTTTACACATGATAAGCATTTCAAACAGACTCACTCTTAGTTCTCAAGTGAGTCATCATAGTAATCAACAACCCACATCTGCATTGCGTGAAACTCCTGACCATGTCACTCCCAAAAAGGCTTGGTGTTTTGTCTTTTCAGGTCGTGCCAGTGTGGAGTAGATACCGAATCCCCTGAGCAAACAATCCGTGGTAGTTATATGGTGAGTATCTTGGTGAGTTTCTTCAGAGCCGTTTCATTTTCCTCTATCTCTAGAGATTTGAAGCTGCTGCTCTAAGATTTTGTGTAAGGTCAACTTCTCCAAATGGCTGCTGTAGAATGAGTTATGCAAAAGGAAATTCTATCCTATATGCTGATGAATGTGAAAATGCTCACGGATATGGATAGGGGCTGTGGATTATGCACAGGGGCTGTAAACGGAAGATGTCATGATTCTATATTGCTATTGCTATGCTATGAAAATACTGTGAATACTATGAATGCTATGAATGCTTATACTACTTGCAATTTGACTATAATTTTCCTGCTTAAAACTTCTATCTCATTTGGAGTACCCGACAGTCATATTTATAGCTTTTTGTAGGCACAATCCTGGCTGGCAAGGATCTACGGCTGTGAGATTGTCTGGTAGAATTGAAAGGTGAGAGATGGAGAGGTTGAGAAGAAGATGGAAGAGGTTGAGAGGTTGGAGAAAAGGATGGATTCCTGGCAGAGCATGAAATTGAGTAATCTAAATGAATTAAACAAAACACAAAATGAAACATTAAACCAAAGAAAAACTAAATAAATTGAATTCAAATGAAACAAACAGAGTTTCTTCAGAGCCGTTTCATTTTCCTCTATCTCCAGAGATTCGAAGCTGTTGCTCTCAGATTTTGTGTAAGGTCAGCTTCTCCAAATGGCCGCTGTAGAATGAGTTATGCAAAAGGAAATTCTATCCTATATGCTGATGAATGTGAAAATGCTCATGGATATGGACAGGGGCTTATGCAACGGAAGATGTCATGATTCTATATTGCTATTGCTATGCTATGAAAATACTGAATACTATGAATGCTATGAATGCTTATACTACTTGCAATTTGACTATAATTTTCCTGCTTAAAACTTCTATATCATTTGGAGTACCAGGGCAGTCATATTTATAGCTTTTTGGGGCATAATCCTGGCTGCAGGGATCACGGCGTGAGATGTCTAGTAGAGATTGAAGGTGAGAGATGGAGAGGTTGAGAAGAAGATGGAAGAGGTTGAGAGGTTGGAGAGAAGGATGGATTCCTATCTTCAACCCACGGGAACAAGCCTGCACAGAAACAGAGAAAATTAAATTTTTTGTTTTGACCGTTTGCTTCCCGGATGTTGAAGATAATCCCAAATTAAATAAATAAATAAATTTATTTAATTTCATTTAATGAATTTTGATTTTTGATTTTAAAAACTATGGAAGATTTAATTAAATATTTTGAGATATTTAATTATGATATGACTTTAGAAGAATATGAAATATTAGAAGAATTAATTAAATATTTTGAGATATTTAATTATGAATAGATATATGAAGAATTTGAAATGATTTAAGAATTAATTAAATATTTTGGAATATTTAATTATGAATGAATATTAGAAGAAAAGAAGAATATTTTAATCTTTATTTGAATAAAATATTCAAACTAAGATTATATGATAATTAATATAAATAAATCGTAATATTTATTTAATTAATTAAGAAATAAATACGAAAAGATGATTAAATAAACTTATTTATTTAATCGAAATGAAATAATGGATAATATAAATAAATTATTTAAATTTATTTATACATAGATAAATTCAAAGATTTAATTAAATATTAAAAATATTTAATTAATTACCAGACAATGTGATGTGACCATTTTGGGTATAGGTGGTCACGTTCATTCTTTGTCCATGCCTCATATGGTTCAGGAGCTTGAAGTGTATAGAATGGAGGCATGATTGGTGGCCTTCACAAGTAATATACTTGACAATGTGGACAACTACCTGCTTCCATGGCTCTAGTAAAGAAGTTCTCTTTGTACCTTGTTTATCCACCACCAATGGAGGGTCAGTGGGTTTAGTAAATTTAGCCTTGGCTAAACTTGCATCTTTGGTAGTAGGGTATGGCTTACCATCAACAGGTAAACCTATTACCTCCAAAATTATTTCCTTAGTAATGATCACCTCCAACCCTTTTACCATTTCCTTCCGCTCAGAGAATTTCTATGCAAATTCATGTGCAATGTCTTCATTGTAGCTATCGAGCTTAAAGAAATAGTCTAGCCATCCACAATTTTTGAATTCTACCAAAGAAGGTGCATCCTACATTACCACATTATGAACTATGGGTTCATTCTGAATTAGTTGACCTCCCATTGTTCAGCTTCTCGTAATCAAACAAACACTCTGCTAAATTTCATTTTTCTACAATCTCTTTCTGAAAACCACAACTTCTTCCTACAATTCTTCCTTCAGTCGTGTTGATGCCAATGTCATGTAGCTCACTAAATTAATGTTGTGTGACATTTGAAATTATTACTAGGTAATAAATATTCATTAATGAGGGGTATTATAGAAATAAATGGCGGTAGTTCAGTGACATTTCACACATGCAAGCCATCATTTCAATTTATCATTCAAATTGGATCAGTTTAAATTTGCTAATATGGATGATGCATGGACTTGTGAGTTGATAATCCCCCCCAACCTAATTTACAACATGTGTCCACATAGGATGGGTAATAATTATGATTGGACAAGGTGGTGTACAATTTCATGCTATGTGAAATATCTACATTTAATTACAGTAATTAAAGAAATGCACTAAAGATAATAAAGATATAACAATTTTTTTTTAACGTACCTAAAATCTTGGAGTATCTTTGCAAAGAATGTGAAGTATCGATTACCTTTTAGAAGTACCATCAAACAATTGATGCAATGATGATGGAATGGAATGATGACAGAGTTATGGAAGAGAGAGAAGATGGAGATGGATGGATGAATGGGTGAATTAATGAAGAAGTGGACTCCCAAAAAAGTGGAAGTATTTATTATGAAGTGATTGCATGTGTACTTAGATCAGTCAGAAGGAGGGACACTAGGCTCGCTTCCTTTGGCTATAGGAAATTTTAAGGTTGGGTGTTGGTTAAATTGTTGAATGAATTCCTCCTAGGATGTTGGCTTATGATATGACCTTAGATAGTGACCATTGACCAAAAGTTTGAATCTGACAGGGTCAATGGTGGTGAGTTATACAACTCCATTGGGAAATACTTCTGCAACTTCATATAGTGCCAACCATCTAGTCTGCAATTTACCTGCATTGTCTTGATACCTGGAGTCATAAAGGAGTGCCCAATCACCAGGCTAAAACTTCTTGTCCTTTATGTACTTATCATACCATTTAATCCTTTGATTCTACACTACCTTAGTATGATGAAAGACTATCTTTCTCATCTCATCCAAATTTTTTAGCTGCATGATTCTATTTTTTTGTGCCTCAGAGATATCCATCCCTAAGTCTAGTGTAGTCCTAAGAGTTTTATGCTCAAATTCAATGGGCATCATAGCTTTCTTCCCATATAATAATTGAAAAGGAGTGAAGCATGTGGCTATTTTCCAAGTGGTCCTATAGGTCAAAACAACTTCTACTAGCCTATTTTCCCAATCCTTCCTATGGATAGCCACTATTTTGGTCATAATGGCCTCAATTTCCCTGTTGGTCACCTCAACTTGGCCATTGGCCTGAGGATTGTTGGCCTCCTACAATGATTTAACAACTAAGTCCATAAAGTTGTGATTCAAAGATTGGACATCTAATCAGAATAACTATCTTAATCACCATGAAGGTGCATTTAACTTGTCAACCTAGGGATGTAGACTTGAAATGGGTCAGCATAGTATGTGCACTAGGAATCCATAGTAGCCATGTTCATCCTACAACTAAGAAAGACATAATGTTGAAAGTAAATTAATTGGAAAGAAGTATCGTAAATGTTGAACATAAACTGAAAACTATAATAAGTTGACATGCATGACAAAAATGAAAATTTGAGCGAACAAACAAGAGACTACTCTATCTCCAAGAACATTCATAGAATGGAGTTCTAGTGGTTGTAGGAACAAACAGTGCCATATTATTAACTAATTGCTGAACAAAAAGTATTAACTAAACTAAATTATGGAATTCTCCCCAAGCGGGCCCCCTTGGATGAGTATCCCTTAAGACAAATGTAAGCTCACATGCACAAACTTATAACTTCATTTTATTCATTGCAAAACATGAGTACAATTGAGCAGCATAATCATATTACTGAAAAACTAGGAATGTGAATATAATCATCATATTAAGCAACTTCTTGAGAAGGAGCATCTGAGTCTTATTTATAGGAAGAAAAGCTACTAACTACCTAGCAAGGTGGTCAACTCCAATAGATTAGGAGGACACCACTTTAGGGAAAGCATAAAAAGTGGAGAGGTGGTTACACATGTGCAGAATCTAGTCGAGCATGTTTTCCTTAACACATATTTAGCACAACAGTAACGCCTATATTCACTCAACTGATAATTAAGGCCATTTACAAGGCGATTAAAATTTTGATTTGAATGAGGAATCTCCCTCTGTCGACAATCTTCCCTCCATTGACCTTTGAATGATGACCTTGTTGACTATTGTGGCGAATGACCAGTTGGCAGAATCTTCCTCAATTTGGCATGCCTCTAATTATATTTTCATAACAATATTAGTACGCACAACAATTACATATCTGTAACTACCTTAATTTAACATTCATTAATCCACATGTAAAATTATCATAGATAGTTCATATAGCATGTAAATTTCAATTAAAGGTTACAAAAATAAGCTTATGACCAATGTCTCTGCTTTTGACGAAATATCATAAAAAGGTCAACATCCAAGCATCAAATTCTATGACAACTACAACAAATGGATAATAAACTTTGTCAAAATTGAACCATAAACTAGACTCATCATTCTCCCCAACCTTAGGATTTTTTGGTCCTCCAGTAGAGGAAGAGTTATTCTTTTGCTTGGTCAATTCCCTAAAATTTGCAACTGCCAGCTGTCCTACATCAGTTCTTTTAGTGCATGAATTAGGATCCCAATAGAACCCTTGCTGTATGTCCAACCTGCTCCATCTTTGTCTCTCTGTAGCTATATCATAATGATAATACCTAAAATTTGGCACAAGCCACAATAGGACAGGTGGCTGAAAAGTCAGTGGAATCCAAAATTGTCCCTTTGTCCTTCCAATCTGTATATATGTATCAACTCTCTTAAGTTCTGCATCATAGTTCTGCAGGGAGTGAGGCTCAACTTGTTTTAATTCATTAGTTAGGTTGTTCCACCTCTGTGCCATATATCCTGTTATAGGTCCCCCTATGGTTTTTGTTACCTTCTCATATTCTTGGTAAACCATTTCTCTCTCAGGCAGGATCCTATTGCCATAGCTTGGTCTGTAAAGAATTTTGTTCCAATCCCTAAAAAATGTCTCCTAGATTTCTAGATTCAACCCTGATGGACAGGGGAGTGTTGGATTCTATTTTCCTATAAGCCCTAAATTGTTCTTCCCAACTGATTTCAATTCGTATCTAGGACATAAATTCCCTTAGTTGGACATCCCCAACATACAACAAAGGATTCCAATCATGCTCTTAGGTCACAACATAATTATGCAAATAGAATTCACGCAACAAATTTTTCATCTCAGGAGGAGCAATTCGATAGGCATTGAAAAATTCAAGAGGAGTCTCAATGGAAGGATTCAAACCTAAAAAAATCCTTTCTAATATAAAAGAAAGATGCTTATCCATCAAATATAGAGCATAGACCCTTGGAGCCTGCACTCTAATATCGAAGGTACTAAGGCTACCATATTATCCATCTTCTTTTTTAAAGTAGCAATTTTTGTATCCTTATCATCAATCTCTTCATCTCTCTTTTGAATTTCCTTCTTCAGCCTGTGTTTCTCCTCTTTCCATTCTTCTTCACTCCTTTGCATATATTTCCATAATTTCATAGGTACCATGTGCATTGAAAAATCAAAGGGCTTATGTATTCCTACCAAAAAAATTCCTGGCACTTTTGCTTGCTCTTCATATGGCTCCATCTATAGGGATTATGTTGATTTAGCCAATTCTAGCTACAGGGGTATTGATTGTTCTCCCAGTTTTGGTTGCAGGGCCTCTTGTTCTTGCTCTTTCTTTTGTTGCAAGAACTCTTGCTTTTTCTCTTGTTGTAGGAGCTCCTGATTTTCCTCATACTATTGGCTTTCAACTTGTTTTGCAATGTCAGCAAGATCTACCAACGTTATATTTTTTGCTTCCTCAAATATGCCCTTTTCCTCAACATTCACCTATCCCATTGGAGCTTCTATGCCCTTGTGTGATGTTTCTCTAGACTTAGGGATTTCCTGCGGAGACACACCAAATGCTAGCTTAGCTAGTCTTGTCTTTCTAGGAGGGCTCTCATGGTTTTCTTTGGCTATAGGAAGAACAGTGTTAGCCTTCCATTTCTTAGAACTTGGCACTTCTTTTTCTGTCATTTTCTTTTTAGCTTTTCCTTTCCTTATTTTTGCCTCTTTTTTTTGTTCCCTAGTTCTCATTAGGGTTCCCAAAGGGACATCATCATCAAAATCTACAAAGGAACTTTCTTTTTCTGATTGTTCTATCTCAAAAGAACTAATCTCTATAGTTTGCTTGGCTGTAGGAAGGTTTACACTTGGGCTTGCACCAGAAGTTGAAGCTTCAGGAGTGGCTCCAACATTGCTCACTCTCCTACTAACCCTATGAGGTTGAGGGAAAAACCTAGGTCACAATTGCTTTGGTCTAATTTGTGTTGGATGCTATGGTTGTGTTGTTGATATGTGGTTGTCCTTGATGTCAAAACTATTAGCATTATTGTATTGAAGGATATATATGTCGAGGATATTGAGAATATTGTTGAAGGAAGATTTGCAAGTTGCCAGAGGAACAATGCAGGTCAAGAAGGTGTTTTGTTATGTACGTTGAAGATCAGTTGTTGTGGAATAAAGGGTTTATTGTTGTGAGTATCTAGATCATCTACTGGAAGTTTCAAAGGTCCGCGTGAAGATTTGATCATGTTATGGATAGTTTTGCTCTGACAATATTTCTATGATTTTTGTCAGTGCTCCTGATTGAAGTTTATGTGATCATGATAATATCAGTTGTTGCAGATGCTTCTTTGATATTTCTTGTTTCTTGTGGATGCTTCTAGATCATTCTATATCTTCATCGTACGCCCACATTGATAGGTGTGTTCATGGTCGAAGATTTTTCTCATGTGTGTTCGGGTTTTCATGTTCTTGGCTGACATGATGGTTGTAACATGTTGCGGATCCTTGGAGATTTAAATTTGAATGTTTGGCACACTTGAGGATATTCTTTTGGGTCACATCATAATATTAGCTGATGGTGTTTTATTCACATTAAAAACTTATTTGTAAATTTGGGACCGACATTGTAAATATGTTTTATATTTTGGCAGAAAAAGTTGTTGATGAAATTCTTGGTGAGGATATATAAGAATGGTTATTTGTGCAAAGTTATAGAGTGAGTGAAGTGAAGAAAAGCTAGAGAAGAGAGAGTGTGTGAATATTGACCTATTCATTCAATTGCAGAGCAGAGTGTGAATAATTTGGAGCAAAGTGTGAAGAAGTATTTTTGTGCTTAACTGGAATTGTAATGAAGCTTGCATAGAAGCTATTTTCATAGTTCATACCCTGTGGATCTAATCCAAATTTCTTTGTAGTGTTGGGCAGTGAGCTCTAGGAAGTGTTCCTGAATGCATGTGCATTCCCATTATTTTTCATTATACTTTTAACAGGGTATAATATTTTGGACTAACATCCACCATGGTTTTTCCCCCAATAGGGTTTCCACATAAAAATATTGGTGTTCTCTTTGCTTCTGATGTGTTGATTGTTCATTCATCAGATATGAGATTAAGGTAAGTAAATTTTGAAAAGTTTAAATATTCTATGAAAACTAATTCACCCCCCTCCTAGTTGTTTTTCCTTGTTTTTCCAACAATTGGTATAAGAGCAGGTCCCTCTAAAGAAGTTTAAAAGCTTGAGGTGATATGAGATGGCATCATACAAGAAGGATAGTCCTAGATTCGATGGAAAAAACTACTCATTATGGAAAGCTAGGATGGAGTGTCATTTGAGGTGTATTGGTGAACCCTACTGGAAGATTACAAAGAATCCATATGTTATTCCTCAGAATGGTCCTTCCACTGCTGATGGGATTAAATAAACTAAGAATAATATCAAGGCTATTGAAGCTTTGCTGAGTGCTTTGATAGATTCAAAAATGACAAATGTGATAGGTTTGAAGAAAAATCATGAGATTTGGATGAAGCTAGAAACTTTGTATGAAGGAGATGTGCATGTGAAGATGACTAAGCTATAGATTTTGAAAGGCAAGTATGAAAATTTGAAGATGGGTGAAGATGAAAATATTTCTTCTTTTATGCAAAGAGTAAATAAACTTGTGATGGGTATTAGATGTGTCGTTGGTACCTTGGAAGAGGAAAAAATTGTAGCTAAAGTACTCAAATCATTTCCTCCCTCATACAAAGCAAAGGCTCATGCTATTGAAGAATTCAGATCAGTAACAAATGTGAGAAGGGATACACTGATTGGTAAAAAATTTGCCTTTGAGTTGAGTGAATTTGGTGAATCTATTCCCAATACTAGAACTGCATTTAAGGCTACTATATCCAAAAGAAAAAATAAAAGATATGATCTGAGAGAGTCCTCCAAGAAGTCATTCAAGTATGAGGAATAAATGAAACAACTTGAAGATGAAGAAACTGAAGTAGAAGAGTTGGAAGCACTGATTGTGAAGAAAGAAGGTAGAGGACAAGGTAAGTATAAAGGAATGTTTCATATTAGATGTTTCTCTTGCAATAAAATAGGTCATTTTGCATCAAGGTGTCCTGAAAAGGTTCCTAGGACTAATCCTAACAAGTCTAGATTTTAAAAGAAATGTTACTATGTTGAAGGAGTGATTGATAAAGAGTCTGATAAAGATAATGGAAATGAAGATGAATGGGTGTTCCTTGATATCAAGGAAAATGGTCTGGTGGCTATTGAATCTGCTAAAGTTGAGAAAGTTCTTGCAACCTAAATTGAAGAAAAGGATGAGTGGGTTATTGACAATGGATGCTCACATCATATGACTGGTGACAAAAGCAAATTTGTAAGTCTAGAGAAGTATGATGGTGGGGTTGTAAGATTCAAAGATAACAATGTTGGTGTGATTCGTGGTAGAGGATCTATTTTTCTTGGTGGTAAGCATAACACTGATGATGTCCTTTATGTTTAAGGTTTGAAGCACAATCTACTGAGTGTTTGATAGATGGTTGATAAGGGATATGATCTCCAGTTCAAAGGTGGAAGATGCAGGATACTTGGAAGTTTTGGAAATGTAATTGCTTTCAGGTAAAGAGACAAAAGGTAATATTTTTCACCTGAATCCTGCTAGTGGAAGTTATTTAATTGCTCAAGTAGATGAAAGCAAGTTATGTCATAGGAGACTGTGTCATGTGAATTTTGATAACATTGTCAAAGTAAGCTCCACTCAAGTAGTAAGAGATCTACCTAAGTTAGTGAAGCCTGCTAACACAATTTGTAAGGAATGTTAGATGGGAAAACAGACTAGAGTTTCTTTTCAGACCAAACAACAACATTCTAATGGATTACTAGAGCTAGTACATACTGATCTATCCAGTCCCTCCAGAGTCAGAAGTCTTCATGGAGAAAGGTACTTTATGTTGCTTATTGATGACTACTCTAGAATGATATGGGTTGCTTTCTTAAGAGAAAAATGTGAAGCATTATAGAAATTCAAAAGTTTCAAAGCTATGGAAGAGAATGAAAAAGTTCTAAAAATTAAATGCTTAAGATCAGACAGAGGTGGTGAGTTCACCTCTAGGGAGTTCAATTCTTTTTGTGAAGAGCATGGAATCAGAAGACAGTTATCTACTACCCAAACTCCTCAACATAATGGAGTTGCAAAGAGGAAGAACAAAACAATTCTGAATGCTGCTAGAACAATAATGATTGAAGGAAATGTGCCTCACATCTATTGGAGTGAAGTTGTAATCACTGTTGTATACACTTTAAACCAAGTAAATGTCAATGGTAATTCTGGTAAGACTCTTTTTGAACTATGGTTTGGTTATAAGCATACTATTAATTATTTCAAGATCTTTGGAAGAAAATGCTACATTAAGAGAGATGAGGGCATAGGCAAGTTTGATGCAAGCAGCGATGAAGGAATCTTTCTAGGTTAATCTACTAAAAGCAAGGCCTACTAGTGCTATAATAGAAGATTAAGAAAAATGGCTGAGAGTGCAAATGTCAGAGTTGATGAGGACTCTGTAAAATCATCCAGATACTGAGTATATGATTCAAATGACTAGGAATACAATAAAAACAAAGGGAAAAATGGTCAGACACAAAATCAACTTCAAATTGTTCCATATGTTCCGGTAAAACAACTTCCATTTGTTCTGGTAAATCAAAGTAGTCAGGAAGTAGAGAAAAGTGAAAGTGCAGAAGAAAGAATAGAAGAACTAGAAGTTCAAGAAAGTCCTAAGGTTCCAAGGTATGTAAAGCTAGATCATTCTAAAAATCAAATTATAGGAGACAAGAATAAAGGTTTTCAAACTAGAAGAAAGATTGTAGAAGAATATTGCTTGATTTCCAAGATTGAGCCTAAAGATGTCAATGAAGCTTGCAATGATGAACACTAGATGGAAGTTATGAAGGAAGAACTGATGCAAATTGAAAAGAATGATACATGGATACTTGTTCCTAGACCTAAAGACAAAAATGTGATTGGTACTAAATGGGTCTTTCAGAATAAGTTGAATGAACAAGGTGAAGTGGTATGAAATAAAGAAAGACTGGTATGTAAGGGGTATTCACAAATGGAAGGTATTTATTTTGAAGAAACCTTTGCCCATGTTGCCAGAAAGTTGTAAGACTATTTCTTGGTTATGTTGCATATAAGAACTATAAAGTCTATCAAATGGATGTGAAGTCAACTTTTTTGTATGGTGAGCTAGAAGAAGAAGTATATATTGAACATCTGAATGGATTTCAATTGACTGATAAGGAAGACATGATTTTTCAATTAAAGAAAGCTCTATATGGACTCAAGCAATCCCCCAAAGCCTGGTATGCTAGACTAGATAAATATTTACTAAAGCTTGGATTCAATAAAGGTACTACTGACAACAACTTGTATTTCAAGTTGGATCATGACAAAGAGTTGATTATTGAGGTCTTTGTTCATGACATTATTTTTAGAGGAGATGATAATCTATGTATGAAGTTTGTTGATGAAATGAAGAGTGAATTTGAAATGAGTATGATTGGAGAGATGAAGTTCTTTCTGGGATTGCATGTTACTCAATTAGACAATGAAATTTTCATATCTCAGTCCAAATATGTGAGAGAGTTGTTGAAGAAGTTTGACATGGATGACTCAAAGCCTGTTGGTAC
Source organism: Sequoia sempervirens (assembly GCA_007258455.2). NCBI lineage: Eukaryota > Viridiplantae > Streptophyta > Pinopsida > Cupressales > Cupressaceae > Sequoia > Sequoia sempervirens. The sequence goes on from VDFB02127458.1 coordinate 12,746, forward strand.
TCCCATGGTAATCGAATGCAAGTTAACACAGAATGATGATTCTCCTAAGGAAAATCAAACAAGATATAGGTTAATGATTGTTGGATTGCTCTACTTAACTCAAAATAGACTAGGCATTATGAATGTTGTATGTATGGTTGCTAGATTTTAGGCTGATCCAAAAGAATCTCATGTGACTGTTGTAAAGAGAATCTTCAAATATCTTAAAGGAACAACTGATTTTGGAATTTGGTACCCTAAGGATGATGATATTACTTTGAGTGCATATACTGATGCAAATTGGGCTAGAGATGTAGATGACAGGAAGAGTATTAGTGGTGGTTCTTTCTTCCTAGGGAAGAAGTTGGTGCCTTGGTTGAGTAAAAACCAGAATTCCATTTCTCTATCTACTGCTGAGGTAGAGTATATTTCTTCTACAAATAACTGTACCCAAGTGATGTGGATGAAATAGATGCTAAAAGATATCAAAGTAGTATATGATGAACCTATTGCCATATATTGTGACAACTCAAGTGCAATAAACATATCAAAGATTCGGGTGCTACACTCTAAGACCAAGGATATATCAATCAAGTTTCACTTCTTGAGGGAAAAAGTGAATGAGAGAGAAGTCGGACTGGAGTATATGCCTACCAAAGAATAGGTTGCAAAATTTTTCACCAAGCCGTTGCCAAAGGATACTTTTGAGTATCTAAAAGGGATGCTAGGGGTTGTTACCTCTCCTGATATGAACTAAAAGATGCATTTACTTGCATTAATCCATGTGCTTCATAGATATTTCCTAATCCAGATTGATATTTGCATGGATGCTACTTAGGGGGAGTAGTAAGATGTGTAGATATGTGGTTCAGAGCTTGTATGTGGAAAGATAATTCTTATCTTTTCCATTGATGTCAAAGGGGGAGAAAAGCAATGTGAAAAATATTTTTAGGGGGAAAAAAACAATTGAGGGAAAGATTTAGAACCTAAGGGAGAGTAAGTGTAATTGTGTTGATGGTATTTTTCACATCATGTGTTGCCATCAATGCCAAAGGGGAAGATTTTTGGATGTTGTGGTTGTGTTTCTAATATGTGGTTGTCATTGATGTCAACACTATTAGCATTATTGTATTGAAGGTTGTATAGGACGAGGATATTGAGAAAACTATTGAAGGAAGAGTTGTAGGTTGGCAGTGGAAAAGTGTAGGTCAAGAAGGTGTTTTGTTTTGTACATTGAAGATCAATTGTTGTGGACTAAAGGGTTTATTTTTGTGAGTATCTAGATCATCTAACCAAAGTTTCAGAGGTTTGCATGAGGATTTGTTCATGTTATGAATAGTTGTGCTCTAACAATGTTTTTGTGGTTTCTGTCAGTGCTCTTGATTGAAGTTTATGTGATTCTAGTAATCTCAGTTGTTGCAGATGCTTCTCTATTATTTCTTGTTGATTGTGGATTCTTCTATATCATTCTCTATCTTCATTGTATGTTTGCGTTGATCGGTGTACTCATGATTGAAGATTTTTCTCATGTGTGTTCGGGTTTTCATGTTCTTGGCCAACATGATGGTTGTAACATGTTACAGATCCTTGGAGATTTAAATTTGAATGTTTGGCATGCTCGAGGATATTATATTTGGTCGTATCATAATATTAGCCAATGGTGTTTGATTCACATTAAAAACTTATTTGTAAATTTGGGGCCGACATTGTAAATATGTTTTATATTTTGGTCGATGAAGTTTTTGATGAAATTCTTGGTGCGGATATATAGGAATGGTTATTTGTGCAAAGTTATAGAGTGAGTGAAGTGAAGAAAATTAGAGAAGATAAAGTGTGCAAATATTGATCTATTCATTTGATTGCAGAGCAGAGTGTGAAGAAGTTTGAGCGAAGTGTGAAGAAGTATTTTTGTGCTTAACTGGAACAGTAATCAAGCTTGTGTAGAAGCTATTTTCTTAGTTCATACCTTGTGGATCTAATCCAAATTGCTTTGTATTGTTTGGAAGTGATCCCTTTTGTATTTGAGCAGTGAGCTCTAGGCAGTGTGCCTGAATGCATGCGCATTTCCATTATTTTTCATTATAATTTTAACAGGGTATAATATTGTGGACTAACATCCATCATGGTTTTTCCCTTAACAAGGTTTCCACATAAAAATATTGGTGTTTTTTGTGCTTTTGATGTGTTGATTATTCATGGTTTATTGTTCATTTATTAGATCTAAGATTAAGTTAAGTAAAGTTTGAAATGTTTAAATATTTTGTGACAACTGATTCACCCCCCTTCTTAGTTGTTTGTCCTTGTTTTTCCAACAATTTGATTAGTATTTAAAAATTATTCCCAAGTCATATTAGACACATCCTGTAGAGACTTCTCAACTAATAATCTGATCAGACAATGGTGGGAAATGAAATTATCCCTACCTTTTTGGGTCTCGACTGCCATGATTGAAAGAAGGTGACATTGAACATTTGGCACATTCATTCTTCCCCCATGCCTCATATGGTTCAGGAGTTTAAAGTGAATAGAGTGTAGGTTCGACAGGTAACCTTCACAAGTGATATACCTTATAATGTAGACATCTATTTGCTTCCATGGGTTAGGCAGAGATATTCTCTTCACATCTTGCTTGCCTACACTCAATTGAGGGTCACCAGGTTTTGTTAAATTTAGCCCTATCTGACCTTGTGTCTCTGGTAGCAAGGTAATGTTCACCGTCGGAAGGCAACCCTATAACTTCTACAATCCTTTCTTTAGTGGCCATTACCTCCAACCATTTTACCATGGCTTTTCCTTCAGACAATGTTTGTACAAATTCCAACTCAACATCTTCATCATAACCATTCAACTTCAGGAAATAATCTAACCACCCATAATTTCTAAACTCGGCCTAGCAAGGTGCATCCTACAATAATACATCATGAACCATGGGATCATTTTGAATTAATCCACCTCCCAATGTTCAACTATCTGCAATTAAACACACACATCTGGAAGCCTAAAATTCGCCTTCCTACAACAAAGTTGAATTCCCAATGCCAATGTCGTATGAATTTTACCTTTTTAGCGGCTTAGGATTATGACAAGAGCAATAAAGGAAGTAAAGGGTAATAAATTAAGGATACAATCAAGAAAAATGGTGGCAATTGATGTCATTTCACACAAGCGAGCCATCACCTCACTCAGAATTCAAATTGGCTCAATTTAAACTTTTCTGACATGGATCATCATAGACTAACACTTGGACATAGTGACACACCTCCCCCCCAACCTAAATTTGAGCATGTTTCCTCACATGCGAGATAGTAATGGCAATTTGACAAGGGCTAGGAATAATTACATGCTATGGAGAACATCTACATTAATGTACAACAATTAATGAAATGTATTAAAAGACAATTAAGATATAACAAATTGATGTGCATGTACCTAAATTCTTGGAAGATGTGTTGTAAAGATTATGGAGAAAGTACCAGTCACTTTTAAGAAATTAGTTGAGCAATTAATGAAAGTGGAATGGAATGAGGTGAAATAGAATGAAGTTAAATTATGATGGTGTGATAGAAGAGAGAGGAAGGTGGAGATGGATGGTCAGATGGGTGAATGAGTGAAGAAGTGGACCCCCAAAAAAGTGGAAGTATTTATTATGACAAGTTACATACCTTCGTTATCTAGAAGGAGGGACACTAGGTCCACTTCCTTCGGCTACAAGAAGTTTGGGGGTTGCATGCTCAGTGAATTTTTGCATGAAGTCCTCCTTTGAAGTTGGCTTGTGATACAACCTGAGGTGATGACTGTTGACAAGCAACTTAAATATAAAAGGTTCAATGGTGGTGAGCTGAACAACACCATTGGGGAAAACTTCAGCAACCTCATATGGTCCTAGCCACCTTGTCTTCAATTTCTCTGCATTGTCCTGATACCTTGAGTCGTAGAGAAATGCCCAGTCATCTGGATGGAATTTCTTGTCCTTGATGAATTTTTCATGCCACTTTATTCTCTGATTCTGTACTACCTCTGTATGATGCAAGGCTTCCTTCCTCATCTCATCCAAATCATTCAGTTGCATGATTCTATTCTTTTGTGCCTCAAATATTTTCATCCCCAAGTCTAAAGCAATCCTAAGAGTCTTATGCTCAAATTCAATGGGCATCATGGTTGTCTTTCCATACCACAACTCAAATGGAGTGAATCCTGTAGTTGTTTTACAGGTGGTCCTATAGGCCCAAACAACTTCTGGTAGCCCGCTTGCCCAATATTTTCTATGTATAGCCATTGTCTTGGTTAGAATGGCTTCAATTTATATGTTGGTCACCTCAACTTGGCCATTGGCTTAAGGGTGATAAGGAGTAGACTTCTTGTGCCCTATGTTGTACTCATTGACCAGTGTTGTAACAAGGGTTGAAGTGAATTGAGCCCCTTGACTAGTCACTATCTCTCTTGGAACCCCATACCATGTAAAAATTTCCTCAAAAATAAATTTTGCAACCTTATTATCTCTTGCATGCTTCATGGCTTTAACTTCTACCCACTTGGTTACATAATCAATGCATACTGAGATATAGGATTTACCATTTGATGGAGGATCAATGGGTCCTACAAAGTCTAATCCCCACTTATCAAATGGAGTGATTACTACCTAGGGGTAAAGTGACATCTCATTAGATTTGGTTGGTCAACCCATCCTTTGGCATTGGTCACACTTCCTTGTATATCTCCCTGTATTCTTGTGGAGTGTGGGCCAATAATATCCTGTGTTCAAAATTTTCATTGTTGTCCTCCTGGTTGCAAAATGCCCTCCATAGGGTTCATTGTGACATGCATGAAATATATCATATGTCTCATCTTCCCTCACACATATCCTTATGACATGGTCTAGTCCAATGTAGAACAAACATCCTACAATCTATGAGAAAGGAAAAGTTTTCTCAATGAGCACCCTTCTCTCTTTTGGAGAGAAATGAGGAGGAACTCTCCCTATGACTAGATAATTAGCTATTTCAGCATACCAAGGTGTATGCACACTGATACAAAATAAAGGTTCATTAGGGAAAGAGTCATCAATGACTTGATTTTCCTTTGATGTAGTCAACCTTGAAAGAAAGTCCGCAACAACATTCGCCTTCCCTAGTTTATCCATAATGGTTATGTCAAACTCTTGCATCAACAACAACCATCTTGATAGCCTACTTGAGATTAGGGGTTTATTCATGAGGTATCTAATGGTTGCATGATCAGTGTGCAAAAATATCTGATAGCCAGTTATGTAGTGTCTAAATTTTTTTAGGGCATAGATTACTACCAACATTTCTTTTTATGTCACTGCATAGTTGAATTTAGCTCCCTGCAAATTTTTGCTGATAAAATAAATAACATTTTCAATTGCTCCTTCTTTTTGTCCCAGGACTGCTCCTATAGCATAGCTTAATGCATTTGTATGAATGTGAAAAGGAAGCTCCCAATTAGGACCTTTGAGTATAGGAGCATGAGTTAAAGTTGCTTTCAAGTCAGAGAATGCCTTGTCATAGTTTGTTGTCCATTGAAATTCATCATCTTTGGTTAGGAGATTGTACAATGGTGCTACCATTTTGCTAAAGTATTTCATGAATGCCTATAATAACCTGAATTTCCCAAGAAAATCCTAACATATTTCTATTTTATAGGTATAGAAAAAGTTGTGATCACCTCAATCTTGGTAGGATCTACTTGAATTCCTTTGGAAGAGATGTAGTGGACAAGGACTACACCTTTTTGCATCATTATGAAGCACTTTTCACTGTTTAAAGACAATTTATGTTCTTCACATATTTTTAAGACTCTCCTAATATTTTCCAATGCTTCATTAAAATCAGCACCATATGTGGTAAAATCATCCATATAAATCTCCATGCAATCATGAGAGATATCTGAAAAACATGCTAATGACTGCCCTTTGAAAAGTTGCAGGTGCATTGCATAAGCCAAATGGAAGTACTGAGTAGGAATATGTCCCCAATGGATAGGTAAAGGTGGTCTTCTCTTGGTCCTTAGGTGCAATTTGGATATGGTTATACCCACCGAATCCATCTAGAAAAGAAAAGTATTATTTTTTTGTAAGTGAATCTAGAACTTGGTCTATGAAAGGAAGGGGAAAATGGTCCTTTTTGGTGGCACATTGAGTTCCCTATAACCAACAAAAACTCACCACTTCCCTCCCTTTTTGGGCACAATCACCAATGGAGAAACCCACTGACTATCTGAAATGGGGTAGATAAATCCTGCATCTAGCAATTTCTATAGTTCCCTTTTTACAATTTCTCTTAATGGAGGGTTAATTCTTCTTTGTGGCTGCCTCACTGGTGTACAATCATCTCTGATGTTTATCCTATGAGTGTATAGCTTAGGATCCAAGCCCTTCATATCATGATAGTCCTATGCAAATGCATGTTTGTGGGTCCTTAACAAAATTTTCAAAGCTTGTTGTTGTTCTTCACTCAACTTGTTAATATTTAGATATTTTCCTTCTGAAACTTGCACCTATGTGGTTAGCTCTATCAGAGTTGTTTCACTAATACTTGGTACCTTGAGTTCATATGGAAACAATGTATTAGACATACCTGTTGCTGTAGGAAGTTTGGCTACAGGAAGAGCGGGTAGGAGTGTCTTCACTAGATCAACAGAACTAGATGCATGAGAGGATGATGCTTCCTCTACTTCACAATGGTTATGAATTATGTTAGACAACACTTCATCTTCCTCTTGAAGCTTCATGAAAGAAATTATTCCTAACATCATAAGTTGCTCCACAAAATTAACTTCTTCGGCCTCTTCACCAACATGTGGCCATATAGGATTTTCCATGTCATGGGATGACTGAGCAGGAGGGTAAAGAACAAGATTTTTGGTGCTCTTCCCATCACAAATGGTCATGTCTCCTGACCAACATCCAATATAGGCATATTTTTTTCCTAACCATGGCCTTCCAAGAATAATGGGATACCTACCTAGTGTAGCTTTGGGAGAGAGAATCATGAAATATGTTGGGTACTCCCAAGAGTCTAGAGTTACCACAAAATCCTCTACTATACCATCAGGCTTAATAGTAGAACTATCAGCAAGCTGCAGGATGGTAGGAGTAGATCTCATGCTTGCAACATTTAGTTGTTGTAGGATGTCCTTTGTCATTACATTTAGTTTTTCTCCCAAATCAATCAAAGCATTCTTTATTTGAATCTCATTTATAGCAACTTCTACCACATGACTACCTAGGTCATTATACTTGGGGATAGTCACTTTCCCAAGCATGATGTCAGCCAGTTGTCCCACCACATGAGCTATAGTGGGGTCTTTCTTTTTCCTAACTGGCTTCTTGAGACATGTTTCCTTAATTGCTTTGCCATATATAGGAACATCTTCGATTGTCTAAAATAGAGGTATCTTAACACATATATGCTTTAACTGATCTAAAATGTCAAAGGTGGTTTCCTCCTTCTCTTCTTTTTTCTTAGCAACCTCCAATCTATGAGGAAATGGTGGTCTTGTTTAGTCTATTGGACTGGGATTGGTTTAGGGTTTTTAGGTGCACTTGGCTGAATGGGGTCATTCAGATGCTCCTCCTCCTCTTCCACATGAAGCTCAGTAATAATGGGTGTGGAAGGAGCTAGAAAAATAGTTCATGAATGCAAGTGGATGTCATTTACACTCACAACATATGTAGGGAATTGATTTGGATCAACATAATATACTGGTTGTTGCTGTTGTGGTTTATTATTTGGGTTAGGTGTGGGTTGAGCTGGTAGCTGAGTAGGTCTAAGTGTATTTGAACTTGCACTAGTAGGAGGAGACATTAAAGTAGGTTGTTGGGGCTAATAAGGTGGCTATATGTAATTAGTGGTCTAGTTTGGCCATTGTTGTCCTCCCCTCAATTGAGATGTTTGTTGCCAGTTTCTTGGAGGTGGTTACCAATTTCCCTGAAACTATTGCCAATTCCCCTGAGGTTTCTGCCACTAGGGTGGAGAGTTTTGGTGATTGTGTCAGGCATTTGGAGGGTTATTCCAAGGCTGTTGTGGATATCCTCCATAATTGGATGGATATGGGGGTTTCCATTGCTTACAAGATGAATAATAATTAAAATATGGCCCAACAAAAAATAGTGGATCTAGTGGAATACCTTGTCTTGGAGCCCATGGACTCCTTTGTGCAACATAGTATCCTTGATCCTCTTCAAAATGGATTGGCTTGAACTCAAGTGGAATTTTTTTTCTGTCAATATTAGCTACCATATTGCATCTGCAGTCCTTCTTCTTTTCTCTCCAATGAGGGAAATATTCTACCAACATTGCCTCTGCCTCCTCTTGTTTCTTCTTAGCTTGGAGTGTATCCAATTGGGTTTCTAGATTGTTTATGATGTCTTTCTTGAAGTGTGATAGCAATTGAGTAATCTCCATCCTTGAAACTCTACTGTTAGATTACTTACCCATAAAGGATTGGTAAGCTTTCCCTTTCTTTGAAGCTTCCCTAGAATAGTTCTAACATATCTTCTTGATATCCTCACAAGGAACTTGGGTGATATCTCCTCCTACCATCAGGTCAAAGGCATCAGTGTAGCTCTCATTAATCCCTCACAAAAAGAGTAGCTTTTGTGAGTCTTCATTGAGTGTATGGTATGGATATTTTTGTAGGAAAAACATAAACCTTGAAATGTAATCCTCCAGGCTCTCATCTTCCTTTTGTTGCATCCTAAAAATGTCATCTCCTCTCATGTCACTACCCTTACAATACTCCTTGTACTTCTCAAGGAACTTTGTCTTCATGTCCTCCCAAGTCTCCATAATATTTCTACCTAGGCTCATGAACCATCTTAATGCAACTTCTTTCAGGGTGGTAGGAAATAACTTAAGCCTATGGGAATTAGTAGTATAGTCATAACTCCTGCAAAGTATATCAAATTCGAACAAGAAAGTATCAAGATATTCTATAGAAAGTCCATAAAACTTAGGAAGGATTGAAGCAGGGATATTTTTGAGGTTTTCAACTTCATTCTAATGAGCAATGGGGAAAGGCTGGTTGGTTGGGTCTATTTCTATTTGCATCACCCATGCCTACCTGATGAAGTTTCAAAGCAAAGGGGTTATCAATCAGATTTTGGTCTTAAGAGGAAACTTCAGAACTGGTTAGATCATAAAATGTATCAACAAAGGGATGTCGCTCTTCTTTTTCTTCTTCTCTGGCAGATTTGGAAGCTCTTCTAGCTAGAATGGATCAAGATTATTAGGAAGGAATGTCCCATAAGAATCTCTTCTCCTTCCTCTATGCATGTGGTATCAACTCAGCATCAGCCAACTCACATGAAGAATTGGTGGAAGAATAGAGGGGTATAATAAGAAAAAAAATTTAGAAATACTTCAACAGGAAAGAAACTATCAATGACTCCAAAAAACTCCCTAGTTTGAAACCATCCCCAACAATGGTGCCAAAAAATTTGGCCTCCTACAATGATTTAACAACTAAGCCCATAAATATGTGATTCAGAGATTGGAAATCTAATCTGAATAGCTGTCTTAATCACCATGACGGTGCATTTAACTTATCAACCCAGGGACGTAGACTTGAAATGCATCAACACAATATGTGCACTAGGAATCCATAGTATCCATGTTCATCCTACAACTAAGAAAGCCATAATGCTGAAAGTAAATTGCTTGGAAAGAAGTTATGTAAATGTTGAATATCAATAAACAACTATACTAAGCTAAAATGCATGAAAAAAATGAAAATATGAGTGAACGAATAGGAAACTACTCTCTTTGCTTTGGTTGCAGGAATAGTCATAGAATGGAATTCTAGTGGTTGTAGGAACAGATAGTGCCATATTATTAACTAATTTTTGAACAAAAAGTATTAACTAAACTAAAGGATGGAATGCTCACCAAGTGGGCCCCCTTGGATGAGTATCCCTTAAGAAAAATGTAAACTAAGATTCACGAACTTATAACTTCATTTTATTCATTGGAAAACATGAGTATAGTCGAGCAACATAACTGTAAAATTAAAAAACTAGGAATGCAAATACAATCATCAGATTAAGCAACTTCTTGAGAAGGAGCATCCGAGTCTTATTTATAGGAAGAAAAGCTACTAAATAACTACCTAGCTAGGCGGTCAACTCTAATAGATTAGGAGGGCGCCACTTTAGGGAAAGCATAAAAACTGGAGAGGCGGTTACGCATGCACAAAATCTGGTCAAGCATGTTTTCCTTAATGCAGATTTAGCACAATAGTAATGCCTATATTTGCTCAACAGATAATTAAGGCCATTTACAAGGTGGTTATAATTTTGATTTGAATGTGGAATCTCCCTCCGTCGAGATTCTTCCCTCCATTGACCTTTGAATGATCACCTTGTTGACCGTTATGGTGAATGACCAACTAGCAGAATCTTCCTCAATTTAACAGGCCTCTAATTATATATGCATAACAATATTAGTATGCACAAGAATTGCATATACGTAACTACCTTAAAGTAACATTCATTAATTCACATGTAAAATTATCATAGATAGTTCATATAGCATGTCAATATCAATTAAAGGTTGCAAAAATAAGCTTATTCCCAATGTCTATGGTTTTTAGGAAA
>VDFB02127459.1:0-19171 GCA_007258455.2 Sequoia sempervirens
TACTGTCAGTATTACAGTTTACTGTTATATATGCTGAATTATGGCACAGGAATGTTCTTATATTTGCATTCGATGAAATCCTCACTCAAGATTAGTCATATGGGACTAAGGGTTAGTTGAAGTAATAAAAGGCCTAGCCATGTCATTGGCAAGCCCAAGTTATTTGACAGTGGAAATAACTAGGGGAGGTAGCTAAAACTTGAAGCTTCTATGTCGACAGCGACCTCTGATTGTAGGCAATCAAAAGAAGTGAAATGAAGGATCAAACAATGATCTCACATCTATCAACCAACTCCATAAGCAACTGCAGAAACTAGCTGCCTTGTATTCAGAAAAATGCAAGAAGGTAGAAAATACTTATTGTGTGTAAGCCCATCTGAATGTGATATGGGAAGAATTTTGAAACTTATGAAGGAAAACCTTAGAACATGTTTTGAAAATATATACCAAAGGTAGAGAGGTCCATGCATCATGATAATAAGACTCCATTGGAACTGCTGTTTTCTGAAAGTAATCTGCATGTTATAGGTAGAGAACTGACAGAAACAAAGGGAATGACTCATAAAATCAAAGTGCTGACAGCAAAGGTGTTGAACCTGAAGAAACAGTTGAACCCTAATAGGCTAATAGCATCCCAAATTGCCTCTATTGCGGGGAACTTCTGATTAACAACTGTATAATGAAAACAAGTAGACTCAAACATAAAAAAACAATTCTCTCAGAGAACAATCCTGACAGAGATGTGAAGTTTCATTTAGATTATTTTTCCCTAGTTCAATAAGAGAAATGAAAAACTACTTCAGGTTATGAATGTCCTATTATCTCACATCAACCTTTAAAAACCACAAAGCTATTAGCTATAAAAACATGATGTGATTTTTCAAAACTTTGCCTTCTCAAATCCCAAATGGGACAGAATAAAAAGGCAAGAGTTAGTTTATTGTTTCTCTCTTTTAATAGATGGAAACTAGAGGTAGTTCTTAATAAAAGCTTAAACAAAATGATTGTGATTGCACTTCAAAGATAACCCAGACTAATAAAATCATAAAAACTAAAGCAAAACCAGAAATTCTATATAGATAATATAAATTTAACAAAACTTAAACCTTTGAATTAAATCATCTATTTTCTAGTGAAATTCAGCATAGAAGTAAAAATCACTTACATTTTTCAGTTGCAGAACACTAAAAATTCTATCTATCTCATGAGGAAAAAGAAAAAAGGATTCTCATGGAGGGGAAAAGAAATCAACAAGGTAAATAAAGTGTCTTTCTGACCGAAGAAAAATGAATTAAGAAAACCAAAATTTGAATTAGCATATAATCATTTACAATTATCCATGGACCGAAAAAAAAGATTCTCTCTAAAGGAAATTAACAAACATCACTATTTATATGAAATATTACCTTCATTTTGTAGCCATTCTCAAGCACCTTTAGCTGTTCCAAATCTTCTTCAAGCTGGAGAGGTGTTGGTTGAAGCAGAGGATAGATCCCTAGAAATTTAGCATCATAACTCTGGACCAGAACAAAAAGAAAGCCATGGCTATGAGCATAAATTTGCCATTATGCCAATTTACCCTGTGATGATTCCCACGTCAAAGTGGTGTAAACCTAATGATAGGTTATGATAGCATATTTTGCAGATAATAAGAATGAATAAAAGTGTAAACTACCTGAATCCCAAGATGAAGAAGGTAAGGAAATTTTGGATTTACTTCACTTTCTCTGCAGAACAAAATGTCATTAGAATTCAAATGGATTTGAAATAGTGTCCAATAGAGAAGAAGCCATGAGAGAAGTACTTTACACATAATGCAGCATACAAGTCACATGTTAAATTTTAAAGCAATAGATAGTTACTTGTTATATGGAATTAAGCCCCTAGAAAAGTAGATTGCATAGCCATGCTTATCAACAACACATTTCACCCTATTAGGATCAAGAGCATCTTCTGGATTCAATGATGTGACGGCAGTGCTAAAAACTGCATCTGGAGCTCCCTACAAAGATAAAATTAATGTTATTGGCAACTTTAATGTTGATTTGAATTTCCACAAAAGCATATCAAACTCATTTATATCAAAGATTTGAAACATGGAAAATGCTTCCACATAACCATGTCTAATATTTCTCAGAAATTTAAAGCAATGTTTCCAATATTTTCCAAATAATTTTGGGATATTTTATTTTACTTTTTGGAAATGGAAATTCTATTAAATATATATTCTGGCCTCAACTTTCACACCTAGAAAGTAAAAACTCAGATGTAGTTGATGCATAAGAACTAGTGGGAATACTAAATAGAAATGAGAAACCACCTATAGATATGTTGGCGTTTAAATTAGCACCTCTGGAGTGCTGATTGTAAACGTTCAGCTATTTCAAATGTTTTGCAACACTTCTTCGTTATTTAAAGAGGAGAAGTCCCTCTCTGCTGGGAGCAATGCGTAGGGAAGGGAAATGTAACTAAAGTTCCTATCTTTTTATGCTTCAGCGGCAGGACACAAGGGTGCACAAACACAATGCGCCGTAGCTAAGCTTTTCTCTGGTTTCTGCAGATCTCAACTATGACTAACTAGCTTCTATCTATCCAATACCTTCAAGGTAAGCGAATGAGGGTAAAGGAGGCGGGGAATGGGTTGGTTGGATCCACAGGTCGCCGTCTCGAGGGAATATGACCGAGGCTCTGAACTCGGGTACACAGAGATAAGGGGTTGGTACAAGCAGGCACTCTACCGCGATGAAGCTGGTCCCCACAGAGACCTGCCTGCCAGGAGGAGGGACTCCTACATCCGGTATGGGCTTAGAAATAGATTTACTAGAAACAACAAAATCACGATGCCTTGGCCAATGAGCTTGCTAAGGAGGAGGGACTCCTATCCGAAGTATAGCTTGGAAGTCAACACATTAAACAACATCAAACGATAACTGTCAATAACGAATATCCAAGGAGGAGGGACTCCTATCCGAGGAGGGAAATGAGACAACAAGTTATTAGACACAAGACGTAGACATAACTCAAATAAGATGATCAAAACGCAAGCGCCTTCTGATATTCTTCTTCAATGCTTCATCAACGAACTACAAAAGTTGGGAAAGCAAAGGCACGAAATCATGCACAATTACAATGGATCCAGCAGAACTCTCATCCAGAGTGAACAGAGTAGCTTTTCAAAGTACATTTGGCAACAATGGTAGCTGACAATTTTGCATAGCAAGTAAGCGTTAAGCGAATAATGAGCCCAAGGCTCTTATTTATAGAACTCAAAGGTGGGCAACCCCCAAAATCTCCTTGGGTTGCTTGTGAGTTCTTTCCAATCAATTAGCAAGATTTATTCCTAAATAGGGGGAACAAGCAGTTAACTGGAAAACTACTTCAGTTAACTGAAAGTCAACAAAGAGTCAACTGGAAACTACTTCAGTTGACTGAAAGTAAACTAAAGGTAAACTTTAATGTAAAATATCCCTCCAAAATAGACATCCACATTTAGTGGAGGTCTAAGATCCACAAATCATGGAAGCCAATTAGACATCCTTAATTAGTGGGATCTGACAATGCATGATTTAAGGAAAGTGGAGTTAAAATTGGAAAGAAGCATCAAGTTAACTCCAACTACATTTAATAGCACCTTGAGTTGACTTGGAAAGAAGCATCAAGTCAACTCAAGTCTCATGAATGCCACTTGGAGGATGTATGGCGTCCTTTTCTGGTGCATTTATAGCTCGCCACTAATCAGCAGTGTCTCAATCCATTGATTGACTTCATTAGCTTCTGGGGAGTTAATGCTCTATAGGATGATGATGTTGCGTCGGAGCATGACCTCACCCGTTGTGAGATGATTTCCGAAGTCAATACACTGAGATGCTGCCTCTTCTAACTTGGCTGATAAAGCTGCTACCTTAGCCAGCTTACAACCCTCCGGATCATCAAGAAAGGTACTGCGGATGACATCCCTGAACTGGTTCTGTACAGTCACCAACTCAACGTATTCTCCTCCCTCACGCTGATATTCCATGCAAGGGAAAGATATCACCAACATTCTTGCGAAGTTGATAATAGTGGCAACCACCCTTCTATAATCAATCAACTCTACTGAATGAGCGTCATAGGCTTTCACCTTGTACGCCAATTGTTCCTTCCAAGCAAAGAGATGTTGCTTGTTTTCCTTAGAGTATACTGATTGATATGCTAATTGCAAATCTGCAATTGTGCTTTAGATCTTGAGCCTCTTTTAGCAATGCTTTGTTCCGTGCTGGATCACCGCAGTTCATGGTATCTATCACAAATGCTTGGTATAGGTTAAGCGTCGCATCTACCATGAGAACAAAACTCTTCCACGATTTCTCAAGTGTTTTTGAATGTTAACAATTCTTGCGATGATTTTGTTACGTGAGGGAGATCTGAAGTAGTCTATTTGGAAGAAGTGAGACGTTGGGTGTGCCATGTATCAAGCTGGTTATGTAAGACCTCAGTTTCTGATTTTCAGCCTTTAAGGCTGCATTTTCTTTACCATCCTTTGCCATCCTTTCTTGTACGCTCACCGAAGCTATTCTGAGAAGGTCTGCCTCCACCTGTCGTGTAGTCTTCCCGAGGTTAAGTTGAGACAAAGTGTAGTCTTCTACTTGAACCTCGTGTATGCTTTTCTCTACTGATGGAGCAGCAGTCTCTATGATGATCTCGCACTCTGCATTCCTTTCTATGTGATGTGAACTTGTTTCTTTAACCTCTTCGCCGACGTGTCTTGTGGGACGTGGTCGAATTCGGTAAAGTCAAGTTCATACGAGGGTTTTCCCTCTTTCTTCCTAGGAAGCCTTCCAGCCAAATAGAATCTCAGCGAACTTCGCTAGGAGGGAATTTGAGGCCTTGAATGCTAGGGGATGTGTGAGACCTGGTGGCCGGAGCAATGTCTCTCGGTGGCTAATCCAAGTCGATGAGGACTTGTAACTGCGGATATCGGGTGATATGGGCGGCTCTGTTTCCATAACAGGCACCGTTTCTGCTGCTGCTTCTACTGTTGTTGCTTCCGCCATTGGTTCAACCACTGGTTCTTCAACAACTACTGCTGCTGGTTCCTCCGTGATAACTTCTGCTGAATCAGGGGTAGCAGTCTCTACTCTTTGTTCTGGGGCAGCAATACCCGTGATTATTTCAGGACTATGTGTGGCTTTCTCCACTGGTGTCCTCTGTGTTCTAGGTTTTGACATCCTCATCCCTCGGGGAGGATTGCACCATTGCTTCTGCCTTGGTTTCCTTCTTGAAGTGGAAGGTGGTGTAGACTGAACCTGTGGCGGCTCTGTTCTGTGAGGTATCACCTTCCTTGATTTCTTGCTGTCGAGATAGAGTTGGCTATTTCTAACCACTCTACTCGTTCTTTCTTCTATAGATGTATCCTCTTTGGCATACCAATCCACTCTCGGGAGCGGTTGGGAGTCAACTGAATCTGCGAAAAATGAGGGGAGAATGACTTCCCCTTCATCATCTGACAGGCCCTCAATGTCTGCTGACATGAAATCAGCAATTTGTGGGAGTCTGAATCTGCTCTAGTTCCTTCTTCGCACTTCATACTCGTCTTTACAATTAACCCAATAATCTTCTATAGAAGACTTATGTGACGAGTGTTGCTCGAGGTGTGCTGCATAGAGTCCTCTGGGATCATAGGATCTTCTATCAATGAGATACTTGAGGTTAAACCTCGCTGTTTCTTGACCCATCATCTTTGCATCTGCCGCGAATTCACATCTATATAGTCCCATTTCCACGGGAAAGTTAACAGCTGTCTTCCTCTTCAAGCGCAAGTGGACATGAACTTCGGACAACTGTCTCAGGAACTCCATGAAGACTACCCTATCCGAAGGGTGTCTTGGTAGCATGGCGGGGTGGCCAATGTAGCCATACACGCGTATGTAGGAGAATGTGGGAAATTGGATGAACCAATCTGCCCAATCCGCCATTGCCTCTCTGGCTGTCTGTGAAATACGCACGTGCATCTCATGGTTAAGCTCACGTACTGTGTGCATAGTGAAGTGATCACTTATCTTCTTGAAGTGTCTTTCCGCTTGAGTAAACTCAAGACGTGTGAAATGTTCGTGAACCTTCTGCACACCTAAGGTTCCCACATTGTTCAATAACCTGAAATCGCCTTGGAAGGCTATCAAGTATACCAGGTAGGAGCACATGTGGAACCTATGAGCTTCCAGATACCCAGTGATTTGTCGGTGGAGTGTGTCACTGATCAAAGTGGCCCAGTCATAATATTCCCTCCTGCCAATGATTTTAGCGATGACATAGTACATCCATGGCTGGAATTGACGACCATCTTCTTCTCCAGTGATTCTATTGAGTAGAGTGATTAACACTGCGTACTCATCTTTACATTCTCCTCGTCCCAACAACTTAGGCAAGCTTGCCCTTGTCACTTTTAGCCATTTTTCGGCCATTATCCTTTGACATTTGTCCTTAGCTGTCTCAAATGCTTTCTCACATTCCGTCACTGATATGACTTTGCTGTTAGGACATGATGGAATATCAAAACACCTTTCGATATCCTGAGGCTTTAAACTGCAAACAATTCTTCCATCTGCTGCTCTGATTTCTCTGGTGGTAGGGTTGTAATGCTTGATACAAGCAATTACAAGTTCTACGCTTTGTAGTGTGATGGGAATTGATGCGGCTTGCAGCAACCCGGATTCTTCAATATTCTGCAATGTGATTTGATTCATGCCTTCTAGCTGCTCCAAATCGACCACTGGATTTACTTGGTGTAAATTTGTGTCAACTGTTTTCAGGTAATCATGGAGTAAGACCATCTTGGTCTCGATCGTGACTGGAGTACGTGATCCTAAAAACTTGAAGATTGGTATGTAAGCTCGACCTAGTTCAGATGATTTTTGGAAACCCTTAAAAAATAGTGCCCTGCACAGAAGTATTTTTCCGGAAAAATCTGGCACATGGGTTTTGTTCGTGCTTCAATGCTGAACAAACCCAGTTCCTCAGAATTTGGATTCTGAAACTTTTTCGGAAAAACCCCCAAAAATAGGGGCAGCAAGTTTGCTGATTTTGGAAAATTTGTCGAGATGGGTTTCTCCGGAAAATAATGCTGAATCTACCCAGTAGATCTGATCTGATGTAGCCTGTTGCTTTCTCTGTCAAATGTAAGAAAACCTAAGACCAGAAGAGAGGAAATAGACAGAAGATGGATTGGAAATTTTATCTGATTCCCTGGAAAATTCTATCTCTGGATCCAATCCTCAAAGTAGCAATCCTTTCCTGCTTCAGATCTGCAAGAAAAATGAAGAACGATGAAAACCTCCTTCAGATCTTCAATGGCGTCCTTGAGAGCTTGTGGCTGTTTTTATCTTTCAACCTGCAATGAAATAATGAAATGGGACGCCTTCTCCTTGAATATATATGTTTAAGCTTCAGATCCACAAATTTGGGGACCTAACACAAGCTCAAAAGGTGATTTGGGCTTGATCTAAAGTTAAAAAGGTGATTTCCACCAATCGTGGAGCGTTTTAGCCAACTTTAACTCAAAAGCTTTTGACTTTAGTCAACAAATGACCTTTGACTTCTTTTGGGCGTCCCTTTTGGCTTCTTGCAAGTTTTTTAAGTATTTTTCCCCTGAAAACCCTCTGTTTGATCCTGAATCTAGCGTTGTCTGTTGATCCTGAGACGTCACGGACACATTCATTGCGGAGCTGGATCCAAACTGAAGAGAAGTGCCTGGGAGAGATGATGATAAAAAGCTGAGTTTAGGGCTTCAACAGAATGGGCGCCTTTCCCAAGAAAAGGCGCTTTTGCTAATGCCTTAGTGAAATTTTGATCTTCGTTCTTCAGCCTTTTGAAATGACCTCTCGTGCTTTGATCTGGATTTCTCGTTGATCGGAGAGTCAGATGTTTTCACTTGATGTCTCATCAGGTACCCAGCTCTGTTCTGCCAAAAATGACTGTCTTCAGGAAATCTGGATCTCAAATTAGGGTTCCTTTATTCAAGGGCGCCCCTCCTTGAAAAGGGCGCTTTTACCTTTTGGGCTGATTATCTTCATCTGAAAAGTTGCCTACTTTGATCTGGATTATCCGTTGAATGCTCTGTCAGATGTCGATGCTTGCAGTTGCGTTTCCGAGATCCATTTGGGCTGAGAAGGTTATCCTGGGAAGCCTTTTATCATCTATCAGCATCTGGAGGTCAAGAAAGAAGGGCGCCTTTCTTTTGGAAAGGCTCTTTTTCCTTAGAACTTTGCCGTTAACTGTGGTTTCCTGACATTTCCTTAACTGCCTCTTTTTGCTTCGTCAGCAGTTGCTAGTGATCTATTCATCGAATGATCTGGATGTTTGTTTCACTGTCAAGCCAGCACTCAAACTTCAAGAATGACTGCTTTGGATGATCATACTGACTGCATTTGACCCTCAAAGATCATGGGCGCCCCTGCTTGAAAAAGGCTCTTTTCAGCTTTTTGAGTTTTCTCCTTCGTAACGTTTCCAGAGTTAGTCAAATTTTGACCTTTTTCACTTTCAGGAATCTCCTTCATCAAACAGCATCATTTTTGACCTTTTCCGCCATGGTTGTGTCATTGAAGCTTTTGAATCTTAGCTTTCAGCACCTGGTACTGGCCAATCTGCCATTAATGGCTGCGGAGGTTCTAACTTTGTTCCTGAAAAATAGAAATAGACCCACCAGAGTAGAACATGTCTTTTGATGATTCTGACTTGACCAATGTGATCGTGAAGCCTTTTAACCCTATCAAAATCATTTTCAATCATTTCTGGGAAGGTCCTATTTTCGGGGGTTTTCCCTGAAAATAGGGGCAAAAACCCTAATTTTCAAATTTTCAGAATTTTGCACACGTGTTCCTTGACAGAAACCCACCAAGATTCTATGATTGGTTTGACCTAAAACAGACCTTTCATGGCATTTTAACAAGATTTAGCTCAATTTACACAGAATGCCAAAAAATTTATTTGGGGTACAAGAAGATACCAATAAATTAATGAAATGACAAAGTAGAGGTGATAAAGTCAAAGCTATTATTGGTCTTGCTCTTTCCAATTCCAAATCATATCATATAAATTTGGCAAAATAATCTAAAGAAATCTGGGATAATTTGAATACACTGTTTGGAGCAAACGCGATTAATGCAAAATTTTCTCTAAAGATTCAAGATCACTAACGAAGTCACTATGTTTATCCACATAAGCAATCTGAAATCTCTCCTTCGACAGTTAGCAAAAGTGTAAGATTCCAACCCAAACTATGGCAAATTTTATGCAAGTTGTGATAATATTTCCCTTCATTTGTATTCCGTCAGACAGTTGGAATGTATTCAGATGTTCTTAGTTTATGTTTGGTGTCACTGAGGAAACTTATTCCACTTATCAAATATATTTCACAGATAATATGTGATTGGCATATAAAATTATTCATTTTTCATAATTGCAGGGAAATAATACATCTGCTGGAAAATGACATAATAAAATAACCTTTCAGGAGTACAGAATAATTACTAATTTAATAACTCTGACCTTATGTTGCTGCTGTCTACTCTCGAACTTCTTCAGATACCTTCTGTTATTTATTTTCAGATGCAAATTCCATATAACTATTCCAATTAAGCTGTGCATCCTCTTTCATTCTTCACGAACTGTGCATATGTTTCTTTGCCATGCATTAATATTTAAGGGGAGATGGAAAATACGGGTGGCGCCAACAGGTGTCCACGCCACCCTTAACCAATCTACATTCCCTTCCTACTTAGCTATGCTAGCATCCAATATACTACACGCACATCTTCATAAATTCAATGCCAGCCTCAAGGGATGCATTGACCCTAACGTCTAGTACAAAGACTTTTAAGGTTACAGATTGTGGACCTCGATTACTAGAAGAATTACATTTATAGAAGAGTTTGAAATATTTAATCAACACCTTTTACTATCACTTGGACCACTCAATTGACATGGCTATATAACTCCCCATGCCCAGCTTCCATTGTTGGCCCTTACAAATGTTCGGCAGCTATATATTGAAGAATACAGTTAAGTCTTTTCAGATTGGTGGTGAGTATTCCATTCACCCGACTCACCAAGGATGATGCGGTGATAACTACCAATTGGCAGCGCGGACCATAAGTCACTACGTTGTATTAAACCACCACCCGAACTTATTCAATCCTTCTCGTCAGTCCTTTATGGTGTCGTATACTTGATTTGGTTGCGATCCTCATTTGCCAATGTATTAAGATTTGACTCAACCGCTATATTAGAAGAGGTGGCCATACACAATCTGAATATATGTTGAAAGGATTCCCCTTACTAAATGTATATTCTGGAGTGCAAGGACTCTGCCATGAACAAAAACAACAATATTGAATATTTCCAAATAGCAAGTAACCCAACATTTAACTCTTCAGTTGTTCCATCCTTACTCCTGAAAACTTGTCTACAAACTCCACTAAAATTCATCAAACCCTAAATATCTTGAAATTTGTCTTTTTAGAGACTTCACAAATTTCTAAAACACCCTGAACTAATCATTTTTTCCCAACGACTTCTGAACTAAATCCGCCTGTAGATGATTATTGAATTCCTTTTCACCACCATTTATACTCCACCACCTTTTAATTTTTTAATATTAAATATTTTGCTGCACTAAATTAACTTTATTTAATATTTTCTCCATCCATTTAATAAAGTCACTTTAATGAGTCCAAACTATTATCTCAGAACCATTTAGTATTTAATTAATTAAATTAATGTCTGCTGGTAATTACTCCAAAAATGAAGACATTACAAAAAGTCAATGCTTTAGTGGATGATAGGGATGCCAAAGCCATTTTGTTAAAAGCAATTTGCCTTCTAAACTCAAAACAATATCATCTTTACTCTTAGTCAGCTATCTTCTCAAACTCTAAAACATATGATTTCAGCTCTCCTAGTTGAAAAAAGAAAAAAATTGTAAGAGACATAGAAGATGATCCTCAAACTAAAATAATATTATACACAAAATAATCGTAGAAGATTAGATAACGACAAAAGGGTGATTGAATGTTATTATTGCCAAATAATTGGTCACATAATCCAGAACTATAGAATTTGAGCTAATGATGTTCTCATGGTAAAGTTAGAAGAGAAAACAAATGAAGCCAATGTAGTGATTGTTGAAGATCCTCCAAATACTGACAATAGTGAAGAATTCACTAATGCATCATATGTATTTTAAGAAGCCTATTTTTTGAAGATAGGAAGGGATCTACTGAAGATAAAACTCAAAATGGATGGTTTCCCATATAGTTCAGGTGTTTCTAGATCATGGGAATTATACCCTTACAAGGGTCATGAGACAACTTGATGAATCACTGTGGATGTAGCTTAGCATAGATTGTTGTTCAATAACTCGAGAGGTTTGTGATTCAGGAGTTTGGGAAGGTGGTAACCTAGGAGCTAAGGAATTCAACTTGAAAGCTAAATCTTGTTATGAGGCAGCTTGATGAAGTTCTATATGGTCCAAGAATTAGTCTAAATTCACCGCTCTTCAATGTCTTTGACTCTCTTGATTTCTTTTCTCTGAGCCAACATACGCCAATGTGTTACTATCACTCAAGTACACTATTATTGCACACTTTTTCACTTTCTTCAATATCGATTTCTCATTTCTCCTCATAAGGTGACAAAATGAATGTACCTTCTATTGCACCCAGATCAAGTTTGCAAAGCAATTGATCACTTATTGATAAAATTTATCGCTTTTAGGATCATAGTGTTTAATGCATGCAAGAATGAATTCCTAACTTTCGATGGAAATGGGAAACGACCCTAATTCAATGAGACCACTATCTTGCAACCTCTTTGCAATTTTATTTCCATTTCTAATAGTTTCATCCAAATTCTCATTCTTCAACATTCACATGACACAAAGCAGTCTCTTTTATTTCCTATTACATACTTTCCACATTTTCCTCTGCTGCTACAATGGACCTACAGTTTTCCTCCGTAAGTCATGATTTTAAAATATTTGAAAATCTCATTTTTTTCTTTTACGTTTGTAAAGAGTGATTGGAGCAAGGAATTTTCGCTTGTATTTCATGAGGCAGAACGTGAAAATGCATACCCTACAAAATATCATGGGAAGCTAAAAGGAAATAGTTGTATATTTTTAATGCCTCTATATTGCAATGCGTCTATAATAGGGCATATTTTTAATGTGTCTTTGATGAGGGGGTAACGCTCTTGGAAATAAGCAAAGATCAGGTCCGAGAGGTCTGGTTCATGTAGCTCTCCAATGCTGCCATCTACATCTACCTGTTCCCTCGCCACCCCCTCACCCTTGGTTAGTCACCCAATAGCTTGGCTTAGCTTCCTTCTTTGATGGGAGCAGGGTGATTTGTTTGGGGAGAGCGAAGAAAACACCATAGAAAGGGTAGACAAAACACATAATTATGGGGCTTCTTTCTAGGGATGGGAAACAAGCTAGTTGTCAAGTTTTCGAGAGCAAAAATTGATGTGAATTCCCCCCACACCACGATTTAAAAATGTTTATTTTTTTTTACTATTAAATTTAATAGTTTAATTATTTTATTTAAAATATATAATATATTTAATTTATTTTTAAATATATTATATATTAATACCAATATGAATACTATAAATGTTATATATTAATATAAGATATTATATTAATGTGAATATAATTATCTTATATTAATATATTTTATATTAATGTATCTTTATATTTCTTATATATAAACAATCATATTACTATAATTTTTAATTTTTATTTATATTTATATTAATGGATATTAGATTCATTTTTTATTTTACTATATTTATTTATTAAAGAAAATCCTTATAAATGTAATTTTTAAATGTTTTGGTATGGACAAACCTAAAACGAACCCAACACCCAATTTTTTTTACCAAACCCTAAGCAGCTATAGTTTAGTTGAGTCAATCTGCTTCAAGTTCGTGGGGATTCTAAATTGATCATCAAGAACTATTGAACCATTTCCTCCCACCCACAACTACCTTAGAATAGTAAGGGCCCACCCACACGCCACTATAATATAATTCCCCCTGAAAAACTAGGCGAACATGTGGGTGGGGAGATATAGTTGGTGGGCAGAAGGAGATAGTTCAGAGGGAGGAACCCTTGAACCCAAACCAGTACCAAGACTGGTAACTTAAACCCATCGTTTGAAAGTGAAACTGCATTTTGAAGCCCTAGGGTTTTATGATAAGCTGTTGTTTTGTCTTCCGATGGGTCGATTTATTCAACTAAGCCCCCACAATGCCGGCATAAAACTGCTAGAACGACAACATCTGTCAAATCCTTAAAAATTCAGTTATGAAAATGGGAAAAATACCTCTTGAAAACCCTTCAATATGGTCACTGTTGTATGCTGATATCACATTTGGAGATGACTGAAAACACACTAAAATAGTGACAGAATCCTAGGCAATTTAGAAGAGAGTGAAAAGTTGAATTTTTGGATGAAAATATCTTCAAAACCTTGGCGTTTTAGCAACAATACTTGAAAATCTGAGTTTTGGTGATATAAAACCCTGCTGGTAATGCATTAAGCACTGCAAAACTAAAATGCCCCTGCTGGAAATCAATCAGAACTGCTGAATCAATGAAGTCCTTGAGCTGAAAACCCTACTCTTGTACCAAAACTCTGAAAACCTGAAGATTTCAAACAATGAAGAGGAGTAGAGTGAAGTATGATGAAGATCCAATGATATACTTATGACCAAACTTCTATTTCAGACTTTCTTTTCCTTTCTCCAATGGTGCCTAAATATAGAACTGATGTTGCTTTTGTATTTCTAACTAAATCTGTGCTTGGTCTTGCAAAAATCTGTCTTTCCTTATTGCAGCGGGCACTTGTCTATATGAGCATTTGTTTTATCAGTTGAAAGTGATCAGCCTTTAGAATAGTACCAGTGCATATATGTCCATGCAAAAATTTTAGCTTGAGAACCTGTCACCTTATTTTGGAGCACATGCTTCCATATGATGCTGCATTTTTAACTTTTTTAAAAAGTTGTCTTTAATGCAGCATGTGCCTTGTTATACGCCCACACCTTTTGTGTTTTGAAATTCTGTTTGCTTAGATAATTGCATGTGCTTCACTTTACCGACTGCATTCTCAAACTAAGTGAACACCTGCCAAATCTTTAGATAAATACAAACCTATTTCTCTATATATGCTAATTGCTAAAGTAATAAACAATAGGATTAAGCTTATTCCCCTTGACTATATCTCCCCAAGCAAGGAGGATTTCTGAAAGGGAAGCAAATTCTCGATGGGATCTTTCTATTACACGTCGTCAGTCACTCTTTGAGGAATAGCAAAAGGAAGTGGATTCTAATAAAGTTTTTATATTTTATTGTGAAGGTGCAAGGAAGGTTTGGTTTTTGGGAGCATTGGAAGGAATGGGTCAAGGGATGTTTTTCTACTTCAAAATTCTCTACATTGATCAATGACACCCCAATGGTTTGTATATATCCTCAAGAGGTTTGACACAAGGAAATCATTATCCACTTAATTGTATAGTATCATGATCAAGGCTATGTCAAAACATTGAAAGAGGCAAGGAGACAAAAATTGAAAGGTATCAAAGTTTTTACTCCTAATGAATTTGTTACCTAACCCCAATTGGGATAATACTATTCTGACGTTGAGTTGTCATTAAGAAAGTGCAGAAGCATTATAGGAATTTTTCAAAACTATGAGTTGGCTTTTGGTCAAGTTATGAACAAATAGGAGATCTAGAGCATTCTTCATGAACATGATAGGTAAATAATGACCAGAATCACTATGCCAGAATATAACGTTATGAAGTGGCATTTTCTTGCTGCCTATAGCTTGGAGTTTCTCTCTTTTAAGGGAGGGCTAACTCAAGCCTCCAAGTGAGTATGGTGGACATATTAAGAATAAATTTAGTAGTTGGAAAGGACAATGGTTGTTTTTCGCTGGTTGTTTGAAGATTGAACATGATCAAAGTGCTCCTCTAGCAGTCTTAACTTTTTGGTTCTCTATAATGTAGGCTCTAAAGAAGGTACATTAAGAGACTGAAAAGGTTATATATCTCTTCCTATGGCAAGCAAAAGTAGACCAAAGGAGAATTCCACTTGTGGCTTCGAAAAAAGTGTCTTCTAAAAGATCTAGGGGGCACTAGAACAAGGAATGGGGATATGGAACTCAATCCTTGCAATGGTGTGCTAGAAGCTGTGGCTGGAAAAAAATAGGCAATGTTTTTAGCAGGGCATAGGAGAGCACTTGTGGAGGTACATAGAGAGGCAGATAGGTCTCTAAAGGAAATAATGTGCACTCTCAAGTTCAAGGAGAAAACATAACCAAAATCAAGGAAAATTGGGATCATGGGTCTTCAAGTGAAGCCTTATAAGAGTGCTTTGCACAAGCCTTAAATCCCAAGAATAGGGAGAGAGTCCATTGACTTTTCTAGGATTTCAATGAGTGGAAGGTGAATTTCAACAAGGCTTTTAAAGGTGATCTAAGGCTCCCTCATGTAATATCCCCAATGGGATCTGCCCTAAAATTTCTGATGTATTTTTCTGCACTTTTCTGATTTAGTTTTCTGCTCAAAACCCTAGGACTGAATTCTGAATTTTATTTTCAGAATGATAAACACTTATAGGCATCCAATAAGCATATACCAAACATATAGATATCATCAACTATGATAACAACCATGAAAATCAACCATCCAAATGCCAAACATAGGTCCAATAAATCTGATTTCTGATTAAAGAAGTCTGCTGCTACAAAACTGAATATTCTAGACTGATTTTACAATGAATTCATGGGCTCAAACATGCCAAACATATGCCCAGATTTCTGCTCTACAAATCAGACCTAACACTATGATTGTACATACCAAATATATGCAAAAGTCTTCAAATATCAAGCCCTAGATGGGTGAATCCCTCCTTGGCAAGCGCTTAGGGTTTGCTGCTCCAAATATGCAGGGTGCTCAAGTATGCTCCAAAGTGGCGCTCCAAATTAGGGAAAAACCCTCATGCAATATGCTCAAAAGATGCCACAACAATGCTGCTCCAAATCTGATCTGCAAATTTGATTATGCAGTGATGCTCCATACCTCCAAATGTCTCCAATGAAATGCAATTAGAACTCCGTTATGATTCCTCCACAAGATGAGCTAGGTTTTTGTCCAACTCACCATATTCACAAGGGTTTTTGTTGTTGGAACAAAGCCCAACCAAAGTTGCAGCCAAAGAGAAGAATCTCGAAAATGAAAAATAAGATTTGAATGGATGCCCAAATGACCTCAAATGTTCTTATATTTATAGCCACCTTTTCCCTCCAAATCTAGCTGACCTCAAGGAAAAATATTTATTTTATTTGCTTTTTTTTTCCTTTTTTTCTCCTCCAATCTTGGCTGACCCCAATAAAGTATTCTTATTTTATTTTATTTATTATTATTTTTAATTATATTTTAATATTTTAATATTATATATTATATATACTAATGTTTACACTATTAAAATAGGGTGGATTTAAAGCAAGAAAAAGCGGAAATTACAATCCTCCCTTCCCGAAATTGCTTGCCCACAAGTAATTGCAAGCCTGGATACTACAAAACATCCTCAAGTGGCAAGTCTCTCCAACTAGTCAAGTACTCCATGATCACCCTGCTCTTCAACTAGTGGCTACTCCTCCCATAGTGAATATGAAGAATAGTATGCTAAGTGAGTTCCAATGGCTAGAAATAAAACAATACCGTCCATACACACTCAATCTCAAATCTGCTCCATCCTTAAAAATCTGAAATTCTGCTCCTCAAGGTTGTCGATCTCCCATCATCAAGAGTAGTATCAAGTACAAGTAGCAACTTCCCTTCTTCATCCAAAGAAGGAAGCTCAAGAGAAGATGTGATATGCTACTCACTTGCCCTCTTGACGCAAGATACATGAAATATATTATGAATCTAGCTACCCTTAGGTAACTTTAACTCATAAGCATCCTCTCCAACTCCACTCTCAATCCTGATAGGGCCGTAGAAATGAAGCTTCAGCTTCCCTGCACCACTCCTCAATGTAATCTGTCTGTATAGCTATAGGGACAAGAATACCAATTCATCAACCTTAAGTGTCATGTACATATCCTGCATCAACCCCTTCACTCTAAAGGCTCCTCTGTCCACAAATGCTAAGTCTACCAAAGACAAAGCGCCATATCTATCCAAGGCCCTGAAAGATGTTATGTCTATCGATATGTGATAGGTGATGTCATAATAATGCTCTCTAAAACACAACCACCTACACCAAGCCTTCCACTGCTCCACTGTTCCACTTTGATACAAATATCACTCATCCAATTGTTGTGAAGCAATTCACCACGATCCGTGTGAAGTATTGTACTAATCACACCAATACCTGGATCCCAAATTATTACACCATCACACCAACTAAAAATGAATAGATAAGTGTCTCTCATCATGCCACCATAGAAAACTATCCTCCTAGACCTGAATTGTCTCATATGGATGTGAAAAGTGTCCATCATGTTAGTTTTAGGATTAGATTTAACAGAAAGCAGAAAATGCAACACATAGACAATGAACACAATGTTTACCCTGGGAAAACCCTCCTACTCGAGGGAGAAAAACCTAGCAAATAATCTCTTATATATCAAATAAAGAAGTGCAGAATTTTGCATACAATAATCAGGCCTTATACAAGGCCAAGTCTCATACAACAATATATGTCTCTTCTCTTGAATGAATGATTATAATTCTTGAAGAATTCGATCTACTGCTAGGAGGATACAAACTTATGTTGCTGCTTAGTAGAGGTGAACTTGAGAGGATGAATTGTGTTACCCAAATGAGAGGACTTGATCCTCCTTAAATACATAACTAGGAAACCTCTTCTTTAGGTCGACCCCTAGAGAAAATACAAGATATAAAATATTAATTGCCCATCAAGGCCGACCTACCTTGGAAAACATTTCATTTTATTTTATTTTATTTTATCTAGGAGAAAAATATCTCCCGCCGCTATAACACTAACACTCCCTCTTAGCTAGGGAGGTATTTTCTCGATATCTACGTCATGGAGTCTCTCAACATGATGCCCACAATGGCTACACCCATTTGTGGAAAACTCAAAAGTTCATCACGAAGTCTCTCAACGTGATGTCGTCATGGAGTCTCTCAACATGACATCCACCATGGCTACTCCCATGTGTGGAAAGAAACACATGTACAAGTGTTCATCACGAAGTCTCTCAACGTGATATCGTCATGGAGTCTCTCAACATGATGTCCACCATGTCTACTCCCATGCGTGGAAAGAAACACAAGTACAAGGGTACATCACGGAGTCTCTCAACGTGATGTCGTCGTGGAGTCTCATCTCAGTCTCAGAGATGAACAAGGGCTCGCACCTCATATTTCTCCGTCTCAGAGAAATATACACTACAAGGGCTTTCACCTCATATTTCTCTATCTCAGAGAAATATACACTACAAGGGCTTTCACCTCATATTTCTCCATCTCAAAAAGAAATATACACCTATTTTAAATCTTCATGATGATGTGACTCCCTCTGAAGCTCCAAGTATTTGCATCAACCTCCTGACCTCCTCGTCCAAGATTGCCTACAACACTTGCCTTAGAGGAATGGTTTCCGACACACACCTCCGGCACTACTGACTTGCAAGAGTTCAGGATTGTCCTTCTCGGCCTCATCCCAAATCACCCTATTAGAATAGGTTTGCGAAAGAGCTACAAAGTCAAATCAGTTATTTGTCTTGTGCAATTATGTTCCTGCGCGGCTAAAGGGTCTTCCAAGTACTGCAGCCCTTGGTGACGCTTTAAAAGCTGCTTCTCAGTGAGTCACAGAACTCACTCTTGATCCCCTCAGAGATTGCAAAGAAATCCTCTGGAAGTGAAGTCCTCTCCATTGATGGGACTCAAAACCTTCGTCCTCTTCTTGGACATGATCTCAACTTGAGCCTTGAATTCTCATAATTTAACTCCCTTTGAATGTCATTTCTTCCTCTTCGAAGAAACTGATCGCAAATTCTCCATCCAAGGCTGACCCAACCTTGTGCCTTCAAGTGAAGAATCAAGAGAGTTATGCACCACCAGCTCAAACTTGTTGTGACCTTTTCACACATCGCCCCAT
>VDFB02127460.1:0-14606 GCA_007258455.2 Sequoia sempervirens
ATGTCTCTTTGACCTTCGATTTTTATTGGATTTGTCCTTTCGAGGTCTCGGGATGTTGGTCTTGCTTACCTTGGTCTTACCCTGAAGGTTGAATCGATCAAACTTGTGTTTTTGATGGGGTATGGGTTTTGACCTGGTTCTGGGATTTTCCGGATCACTCGGATTTTCCCGGGTCCTGGTCCAGCATTTTTCTATGTCAGATTTGCCAGAGTCTGGGTTTCTGGTCGAGTCCGGGATTTTTTGGATCACGTGGATTTTCTCGGATTCCGTCAGAGTCCCAGAGGGGTGCATCGTCCCTGGAATTCATGCCCACCAGGATAATCTGAATGGCTCGGATTTTCCTGAAATTCTATTTTGACCTCGGGTTTCTAGATTTTCTTGATACGTCTTGTCATCCATTAATGCTCAGGGTACGTCTTTTCTAGTGCGAGTGTGAGCGAATTTAAGGTCTTTTGGTGGTCTTCCTAATTTCATTGTTCATTTTCTATTTTCTCTTGCGCTTGAGTTTGTTCATTTTTGAGCTTTGGTCATTGGATTTGGTCTGCTCGCGTGTGGATTCCTTGGGCATTCATGTTGATTTATCACCGCTAGGGCACCCTGTTTCACAGTGATTTCCTTGGGCTCGAGGTTCATTCAGATTTGATCCATGGTAAGCCGTCGTTGACTTCTCCTATTGTTTTTTTCTTTGTGATTGAATCTTTCAAGTTGTTTGTTGATGATTATTCGGGTTGGCCCTTGCTTGTTTTCATGGTTACATATTTATCGAACTAGGGTTTGATTCACGTTTCCACGGGTTTTAATGCCTGCACTGCGCATCCCTTCGTTTATCGATTGAATTTTGGGTGTACCTGTGTGCCTGGCCGTTCCTTTTAGGGTCTTGCCTTATTTATGCGTAATCTGGTATAAGTTGTGAAGGTAGGGTTTCGATACGTCTACCCAGGGTTGTTAAGTTTAGTGGAGTTGTCGTGACCCTCATTCCTGTGTCTAGCTTGACCTTGTTCACAACACTTAAGAACCTGGTATGCCCTAGTTTAATCATTTTAAGGGATAATGTCTAAGAATTTTGAGCTTTCCCTAGCTCTCATGCTGGAGGTTTAGCTATCGAATTTAGGGCATCATTATTTTGTCACAGGGATCAACCATTTGAGAATTTTGGGAGTTTAAATTCAAGTATGATCAAAATTTGGCTTATTGGGGTTGAGTTCATGTTCGTTAGATTCAGATAGGGGGTTTGTATGATCACTCCATTAAATTTTTGCGCGTCCAACAGCCGTCGGGTTTCCGAGGTGTCCGCAGAATTTCTACGCACCTGGATTTTCCCAGATTTTTCCATTTCCTCGGAGTGTGAAGAATTCCCAGAATTTTGAACTGCCCGCGGAAATCTGGCCTACCCAGATTCTTCCGGTTTTCTACCTGGTTCTACTTGATTTTGATTTTTGAGATTGAAGTAATGAATCAAATGTGGGATGATGATTTCTTGTTGCTTAATGAATGAATCTTATGATAATCATGCATCTCTTTTGTCCGTATTGATGAGTTATTTGATGAAATGATGTCTTGGCTGCAGGAGTCCGTCTGGGTTGGATTTCTCTGAAATTCTGCCCCGACTGGATTTTCCCGGATTACCCCAATTTTGTCAGATTTTCAAGTTGATGATTAGTGATTTATCTTAAGGATTTCATGTGGTTTTGAGGCTAACCTTTTGATTGAAATATGGATGATAATTGGATTTTCATGAGGCTCTTTTATGAATGCAGGCTGAATCGAGCAAGGCAGCGGCAGGAAAGTCCAAGGGAGATACAGAGGGATCTTCAGTTACAAATGCGGAAAGGATAAAGTTGGATGTGAAGAACCAGTTGCCAGATAGTAAGGTGGCTTCAATTTGGTCAGAGGTCTTTGATACCAATGTAGGAGCTTGGAAATATGAGGAGTTCAAAGAAAGGATAGCTCAGAGGGATTTATTCGTTCTGACCAAGGGAATGGTGAAGTCTGGGCTGGCTCATGTGGTAGGATTTCCTCTTGCGATTCAATGCTATGAATTAATATTGGAGTGTGCTCGGCATTATGACCTTGGTACGCAGAGGATCGTTAGTCTTGATGGGAGAGTACTGGAAAATCTTAATCTAGTCTCCATTGCCCAGGCATTTGATATGCCAGACTTACCATGTGTGTGTGCCTTGGACATGGACTTGGCTAGAACTTATTATGAGGATGAACCTACCAAAGCCTAGCAGATGATCAATTCTTGGCTGGAAAAGCCAAAGTCTCATTTCTCTAAGCTGCCTAAACAACTACACAGGATCAAGTTTCGACAAGATATATATGATGCAATCACACTGTTGAGCAGGGTGGCGTGTTTGAAGAGTGTTGGGACATTGGATAATTGGATGGTGCATGTCATTAAAAGGATTGAGCAGGGTATCAATTACCATTGGGCAGGGATTATCAGTGCAATGATTGATAGGTAGATGAGAGATGTGTTGGAGACAAAGAAATTCACCATGACATCTTATGTGGTATATATACTTGCCATATTTTATCCATACAGGGGATTGAGTCCAAGAGGAACATTTGGGCAAGATGTCATCTATGAGGTGTACCCTGAGCTGCATCTAGGGAATCTGAATTACAGAAGAGCGAATGATGCATTCACTATGCATATTACTAGGTTGCTTCAGAATGCAGAGCATGTGAGAATTTCTGATGGAGCCAAAGAACTAATTAAAAGATATGGAGCTTGGTTTATACAATTCCCCACCTTCTCCTATATCAAAATTGATGGATGCCCGACTGCTCCATACAAATTGCCAAGATATCCCACTGACCACATCATACTCTTGGAAGTTACCCAGCAGATATATGATTTTGATGTTGTTAAAAATGTGAAACATAAGATAGGGTTTGGTGGAGATTTTCCCTTGAAAATTGGTATAGGTGAAGTCTACCCTTCAATCCACTTGGCTCATGCATCAGGGGAAGAGTTGAGTACTTTTGGTTTCTCTTTCCATTCTAAGAGGGCAGGTTTTGACATCACTGGCGAAGCACAAAAGAAGGCTACTAAAGAATATCACCACAAAGATGATCTAGAGGACTACTGGGTGAATAACAAGGATGAATTTGAGGTGAGAAAGAAAAGGTATTCTAGGCTTCTAGTTGATGTAATCAGGATGTACAATGTCAAGTTGATTCCTGATCAATTGGAAGATGATGAAAATTTAGTCCAAGATAATGCATATGAATTAGTCAAGGACAGACCCATTGGAGAGGTAAACTAGTTGGAAAGGGAAATAACTGAGCTAGAGGAATTGATGGCTCCTATTGTGAAATCCACCAAGTCATGGCTGAAACATAAAGTATGGGAATTGGAGAGTGAAAAGGTACCTTGTACTTTCAATCTG
Organism: Sequoia sempervirens; assembly: GCA_007258455.2. Classification (NCBI taxonomy): domain Eukaryota; kingdom Viridiplantae; phylum Streptophyta; class Pinopsida; order Cupressales; family Cupressaceae; genus Sequoia; species Sequoia sempervirens. Next base: position 3,399 of record VDFB02127460.1, read on the forward strand.
ATGGGAAATCTGAATGCTCACTCTACCTCAGAGGAATCAGGTGAGGATGATTCTACAGGTAAAACAAAGGTAGGCTCACCTTTTAAGATTAAAATTAGAGGCCCTAAGGAGGGTGAACCTGAAAAGAAAAGAAAACCCAGGGGAAAGAAGAGGAGTCATACTTTGAAAATAGGTAAGTCTACCAAAGAGGAGGAACTTGAGAAAGCAGAGAAGGAAGACACTCCTCTAGAGCCAAAAAGGACAAGGACAACTAGGGCCTCTAAGAAGAAAGATCAAGAAATTTCTAAGGATAAAGCAAACCCTCCTGTGGTTAATGTGGAGAGCTCGGGAGAGAAAACCCAGGTTTATTCAAGAAGGTCAAGAACTCCATCTCCCAAGGAGACTATGCAAAAGGCAGATCCCCTTCCAATGGCATCCACTGTGGAACAACAGAAAGATACCTCTCCTTCATTGGGTATACCTGAGCAGATGATTCATGAAGAGCATGAGACCAGTGAGGAAGTGGAACCATTTAAGGACGGGGAACTTCATAGTGCAGCTGCTGAGTTTGAGGTAGGAAATGTGGAAATGCATCATTCTCCATTGGTAAAATATGAGGATTCTCCTGCAAGTAGTAAAGATAATAGATCTCCTGAGAAGGAGGATGTTCCTATTAAGACTCCATCGCCCCTGCATGAAGAGGAGCCAAAATTGGGAAACAAAGGTGATCAATCACCTGAAAAGGAAAAGGATGAGATGGTAGATTAGCATGAAGAGGCCAAGAAAGATGAAACCCGGGTGGATCCTGCTATTTCAGATTGGCTAGAAAAGGAGATCAAAAGGAAACAGGTCATTGTTGAGGACACTCCTCTCAACTAGGATGAAATGTTGGCCAAGATTGGAAAGGGTAAAAGAAAGAAGGTATCCAAGGTGGTTTCTAGGATCGAAAGGGATGAAGCTAGTAACAGGGTTATTCACATTGCCACCCCTGCTGTAGGTAAAAGTAAAGATGAGATCACTGGGGAGGATTATGATGTACAGACCATTAATCTTGGGCCCACTTCTATGGAGCAAGATATTGAAGAGTATGAGGGGTCCAGTGCAGTGATCATTGGGAGATTGAGGAAGGAGACACAGTCTAAACATGAACTAAAGAAAGAGAATGAAAGGCTTAAGAAGTGTCTGGAAGATTTGATGAGGCCCTTACAATCTTTTCACCCATCCTCTTCTGCTGCCGCTGGTTTCTTGCTGAAGGAGACCATCTTTGAGCTAGACAAGATGAAAGTTTCCACCCTAGCTATAATGAATTGGTTGCAGGAAGTACATGCTAAGGGAGATGATGCAATAAAGGAGATCCTTTCAATTGGAAAGGATGCAATGAGGGCTAAGGATTGGTTAGATTATGTTTTATCTCAGGATAAGGAGGACACCGATCTCTTATTGCAGAAAACCAAAACAATCATGGAGTATAATAAGAATCAGCTGGTTGTTGATGGAATTCTTTCTTCATCTAGGGTTAATGAGCCTTGGGAGTGGTTTGAAGCCCTGCAAATCCGATAGAAAATCATCAAGAAGATCTACAAACAAAGGAAGCAGATTGATGGTAATTTAACTAATGTTTATGACGGATGCATCACCTTTTTTGAGATAATGACTCGTAGGAGGAAGATCGCCCCTAGGTACTTGAGTTTGGAACAATTGAGGGAATGGTGGCACTATGTCTATGCCCCTGATATTGAAAATTCTATGACGAGGCACCAATTAGATGATGCGGCTACTTATCTGGCTATGATGGATAAGTACCTGGCATACAAGGGTGATTGGGATACAATGGTTAAGCACTCAAGGGAAGAGATTGAATCAATTGAATGTTGGCTCAAAATCCTACCTTTTCCACCTGTTGCTGAGTTGGACAATGTGTTTTTGAAAGTTTAGGAATCGCTGGATTAGAACAAGGACAAGGGAGGTAGTAGTTAATACCATGCCACCTCATGATTTGTGCTTCCCTATTATTAGAGGGAATGTATTGATCTGAGTCGCATTAAGGAGTGTGTTTTCGCTGACCTTGATGATGTATCGGCATTTAATGTGTGCCTTATTTTGAATTTCCTAAGGTCGACTTGTTGTGGCTGTTTTATTTTTGTAAATATCTAGCTGGGCCGACATGTTTTGAGGGTTCTCTTTAAATTGGCTTTCCTGCCTCATTTGTAAGAGTTAGATAGATAATAGAGAATTAGACAAGCTAGATTGAGAAAAGGGCTAGAGCATTCTGTAGTGGAGGTAGTAGTTAGTTCTTTCGAGCAAGTGTTGTAACACAGAACAGTGGAATTGTTGCTACACTTTGGTGACCTAATACAATTGAAGGCATTGTGGTTTCTCTGGTGAATTCTTTTGTGTTAGTTTATCTTGCATGGTTCCTGTTGTTTCATCCTTTGAAATTGCTTGAATATATAAGATTTGATGTTAAATTTAGAATTAGATTAGTTTGGTGAATAATGTTCATGGTTTCATGCTTGGAATGTTTGTAGCAATCTCCGGTCTATACTCCCAGTAACTATCTAATTGTAGTAGGCTGGTGAAGTCAACCTGGACCATACATCTATTTGTGCTTAGTTCGATTGTGGATGAATGTCTATGATTTGAAAATCTGTATGCCTTAGAAGATTGCACCTTTCTTATGATATTGCATTGTGGGTTAAGCAGGAATTGGTTATTTGAGATTGGTCCATTCCAGGTATTTATCATTTGCATTGTTCATCTTAGAAATAGTTTAGATTTCATTATATCTCTTACACCCTCATCTTTTGTTGTTTCTTTATTATTTGGTTAGATTTAGGATTTAAGATCATCATATTGCAAAATTTGATAAATTGGAAAGATACAGTTTGCTTGTAGTAAGGTCGATTGTGATTACCAACATTTTCACATATTATCTGAGTTGTTTTATGCATTGTTATGACCTGACACCTGAGAGACCTTGGGGTGATTTTAGCACTTGTTGAGAATTCACCTTTCAAGAGAGATAGAATATTATTTTCTGTCTGAGTTGTTGTGCAGAAAACACCATCAACAATTACCATCACTCAAAAATCTCATTATCTGGAGGAGAAATTCATAGTTTCCAGAGCTGGCCTATTTCAACAGAAAAGAGCCAACTGGAAGGGTCTAGAAGCGTGAGGGAGTGCGCGACATTGATACCGACCTTGAATCTCTTTCTCGTCTTTTGTTGGCCAACCTCCTCCAAGTTCATTATGCTGCAAAATCTCAAGGTATTTTCACCACATATTCTCGTTTACCTTCTTTGTTATTGTGTTGTTTATATGCCTTCCGAAGATACAAGCTTCCATTTTCCCTCCTACTATGGCAATGTAACTTGAATGGGCCTGGAAGCGAAAATGTGTATTTAATAATGGAGACCACATGTGCAATGAGAATAGTATAGGTGTAGCTTCACTATAACCCAGGGAATGGCTAGTTTTTATGGATCATTTTTTTCTGGCTTTGCTACTTTTATTAGTTTTTGATCTATATGTACGAGTAAGGGTTTTCCTTTTTTCTTCTTTTTCAAAGATCTTCGAGTGTTTACATCTCCAAGAAACATTTGTGATGGTAAAACCAAGTGAATGCTCCCTCTCATTCTTCCATTTTATAATATGCTGGCTATTTTTAATCTTACCGGATCAGAAGTGGGCGGACAGACTGCAAACTCTGAGTGCTAAGTTAGGAGGGAAATAGGGATCTGGTCTATTGTGATTTAGACTGAATTGCACCTGAATTTATATTTTTCTCCTTGAATGTTTCATTTAATGTGTACTGTTGTCTAAGATGTCGACCATAAAAAATGGGCAGAGTTTGCAAGAATTAAAAACCATTTAAATGGATATGTAATCTTCAGAGGAACAACGATATTAATTCCATGAATGGTGGACGACAATAATAGAGACTTAAAGACACATTTAGACCACGATTCTTTGAGGCATTCTGTCTAGAAATTTGTGTGCCTTGTCTATGCTTCAATATTTTGCATGTCTATCTACCAGGGCACTTGCATTTGCAACATGTGACAAAATTTCCCTTTTGTTATGCTTTGATGGGTGGTCCTTCATTATTCCTCGATATTTGACTTGGTATACATTTTTATAGAGCAAGCCTATTTTTAGTTTGTTTCGTCTAGCATCATTAGTATTTTCCACAAGAACGTTGTCCCTATTTAACATTGAGGAGGAGGTCACAATGGCCTTGCAAGGATCAGTTTTTAGCTCTCAGTGGGACATACTTTCCATTTGGGCCTTTGCCCTGAGCATAAAAAAGCCTAAGGTTGCAAAACCAGCTCCAAGAGTCAGGGGAGGGTTGATCATCAAAAGAGTATTAGACACTTCAGCCCTTGAAGCAGCTACAATGAATGTCAATGTAGCTCAATTTACTAAAGCCATAGATGAATCCCTAACTGAAGAGGGATAAATTTAGAACTCAATACAATGACATCATGGAAACGTACAATTTGAGCCAACAAAAGATTGCAAAAATGAAACACAAATGGATTTATGGAAGCAACAATTCCAGTCTATGTAGCCAAGCACATCACAAGTAGCAAATTTTGCCTCCTCCTTCTGCACAAGAGTATTTTTCATCTTCTCCAATTCTTTCACCACCTCCAATTCAAGCTAAGGCTATGCCTCCTAACTCTGAGGATGTACCAATTGCACAATCAGTTCAAAATATTTCAAAGGCACCTCAAACTAACGATCACACCGTGTAGGACCTGATGGAAAAGTTAAAGGGTTATGAGGAGAGGTGTAAGTAGCATGATGAGCTCATTCATGTGAGAAATTTGAAGATTTTTACAGTGGTGGTTGAACACCTAAATAAGGGAATTAAAAGGAGATTGATAAGTATTTCATTCTAGAACTATTCTTTGATATTTAATGTAATAAGAAATTTTGATAGGGATAAGGAGATTGTTATCACATTAATGGATAGATGGATCCCTAGGGAACAAGTATTGAGGGATATGGTTGTTGGGTCAACACATGGTGTTAATAAGCCCTCCAACATTGTCCCAACCCTTAGGTTTTTGAATGAGATGAAAGATTCCCAAGGGTTGATTGAGCCTCTGGAAGTGAAAATCAGGGAATTGGTGAAGAATTTTGATAAGTGGAGCTTCAGTCTACTTCTTGATATTTTAAATGAGAATGGTGAAGTTAAATCTTTACAAGAATTGAAGGACCAAGCCAATAAAGTAATTTCCACTCAAGCCAAACTAATCTGTGATGGGGTAGATGTGGAGATGTTGAAGAATAGCATGGATAGGTTAACCCACACATGAGTCTTCCTCAAAGAATTAGACAAAGAGGAAAATCAAGTGGTAGTCAAATATAGCCCATACAAGAAGCAGGTAGATAAGATTATGGGGTTTGATTGGCCTACTGAGGAATAATTTGCACTATGGAAGTTCAAATATGTTGACATCTTGGACTTATAAGCTACTATAGTGATGAAATGGTGATTGGAATTTGATCATGTGTCTGCAATAATAGAGGTTTCAACAAGCGAAGTAGAATACATGACCTGGAACTAGTATAGATTAGGCCTTAGATATATCAACGTTCAAATATTGTACCCTCTCAAGTTCAAATATGATGACATGGAATGCAAACATGGAGTTGCTTTGGTGTTTTCTACTTTCTCTATTTTATGCCTTAAAATCTTCAATTTTTGGAGCACATGGAACAAGTGCATTGCTCATGGAAAGAACAACTTGCATCAACTAAAGGGCCTTTTGGAATCTTCATCAAAAAATGAGAAATGGCTTTTGTCTTATGTGAATTTATCCCTCGTATTTTTGCAAATATAACTGGCTTTTGATGTAAAAGTGATTGTCCAATGAAAACATGGCATGTGTACAATTTGGCCCGAAGCTTTTTTTTCTCCCTTGTTTTATAATTTAAGGGAATTCAAGGCTAATTATATGGGGTTTCTAGCAGATTGATCTCAAAGAATTTTTGTAACCAAGTCTAGATAATAGAATATGAGTTTGTTTTAGGTTCTAAGAGTCTTTTGAGTCTTGTAATGATGAATGTATAACAGTGCTGTCATACTTTGGACTATACATAGAAAAATATTTGAGGCCAGTGTTCTCCATTGTATATTTTGGATAGATTTTGGATACAAAGCAATCAAAGATTACTTCTATTCATCTTCTTTTGTTTCCTTGAATGTTTGTTCAATGTTATTATGCTTATTCAAAGAATGAGATAAATATGTATTAACATGAATGAAGTTTTATGTGAATGTATGCATGGATAACTAAGTATTATTGGTTATGTTTCTGGTATCAATGGTGTAAGCCATTATTTGTAGGCTTTATTATGATAGGAGTAATGTTTTTGTGTGTTGTCAATTACATGATTTAGAATTCTCCACCCTAGGATAAGACACTGGTGATTTCATGTTACAATTTCTTAGATCTTTCATAGCAGCTATATTCAAATCAATTTTAATCTCTAATTTCAATGTGAATGTATGTAGAAGTGAATTAGAACATTTTCTCATGCTTAAATTATGATGTTACCATTAAGATTATCCAGATCTTTGTGGTATTTGATATGTTAAGCAATTAAAGGAGAATCTATCCGTTTGAATTACAATGTATATGATAATTGGCACAAGAGTATCTAAAGATACATTGTAGAGATCACCCTCCCAAGTTTTGTAGAGTCCAAATTGTAGAGGGAAATCCTAGCAATATTTCATCTATTCGTTGGCCAATCCTAACAGTTATTAACCATTGAATTTGGAAAATTCATAGATAACTGATGAGTTCAAGTTTGGTTCATTAAAAATAACCAACAGATTGGCAACTCTACTAGGGACAATGCTAGTCCAATGTCTCTAGGTCAGATCAGGTATAGTCAGAGTCAACGAGATTCATTATTCTTTTTTATTTAAAGAAAAATTCATGCAAATTCTCATCATAGGTTATGTCTAATTTTGTGAGTCCAGTTCTGGTTCTATTTTTTTTCTTATTGGGGTATGTTCAAATTCTTCTATGAAATTGTAAGTGCTTCTCAAAAGTGTGATATATTTTCCTTTCCCCATATAGTGGGTGGCAACTCTGAGTTCTCATGTGCCAGTGCTAGTTTAGTGGTAATGTTATAGCTTACATTCCCTAAGGTGTGAATCCTTTATTCCTTGATTAGTCCTCTCTTGGTGACATTAAGCATGATGTTCTCTAAGGTGAGACCTTTCATGAATTAAGAAAAACCCCTTTGAATATCCTATCCTATTGCATTTACAACATTGTCATGGCCACCAAGCATAACACAACTTGCTTGCTAATGGTGGCTTTTTATTTTTCATGAGTGTCTAGCATAATGTAGCTTGCTATCCTTATGGATCCTTTTTGTGTGGTTCCTTATCAAAGATATCAAGGAGTATAACTTTTCATATGGTTGACGTATGGGAGCCAATAGACCTGGCATGACTTTTGTATCAACCACCCTTTTTGTGGGTACATATGACCTAGTGAGTGTTTCTAGACAACTTTCTTGGGGCTCACCTAGTGGACATTAGATTTCAATAGCCCTCATGAGTATATTTTGTTCACGTAGTGGACAATGGTTTTTCTCTTGTGAACACATTTGGCCGGGAAAACAATGCAAGCGTGGTTGGTCGTCGCTGGCACGCACCAACAACATTTGGTTTTGCGATGATTCGCCGTCGGTGGTGATCCATGGTGGACCATCATCGATCTCCCTGACCTATCATCTCGTGGTGCAGATGGCAATCAGTGGTGGTCATTGTCGTCTCTCGATAAAGTAGATGGTGGCATTTTGGTGGCCTAATTATGCTTTCACAATCTAATTGATTCAAATTGCAAAGGTCAACTTTTGATGTTTAATTGTCGGGTAATTAAGGAAATACCTATAAATACAAGGTTCTTTTTACAATTCAAAACTAACACACTTTATGCAACCATTAGAAGAGAAAGGATTATTGTCAAGGGCATTGGAAAGCGTATTTATCAGTCAATTATTGGAGCATTCAAGATCCTATCATGATGTCAAGATTTATGTGTGTTCATGCATGTTTTTGGAGCTAACATTGTCATGTAGGTTTTAAGTTTCAAGCAAGCATTAAACCATCAAGATCTATTAAGAAATCAAGTCATTTCATGAAAGCTCTAGAATCCTTAGAGAAATGTGTTAGACTTCAGTCCTCTAAGGGCAGCCATCAAAGGGTTTGGTGAGGTTCAACAAGCTTTGTTCATTCATCAATTCCTTCATTTTCATCATTATTTTATTATCAAGGTTTAAATAGAAAACTAGGGTTTGGCCAAGGAAAACCCTTATCCACCAAAAACAAACATTTTTTCTCCTCTTTTTGTATTTTCAGATTTGTAGGTGAAGAAGGATTGAAATTGGATCAAAAGTGCAATTTTACAAAGTTTTCAAAGTTGCCAAGACACGAAAACTCACCTATAGGTTTTATTTCTGATTTTTTGACAATAAAACTTGGTGGAATCAGAAGCTTAGATCTAGGATCCAAGGACTACACAAAGAATTTGCAGACCCTATATAGAGACCCATTTGCCCCTAGGCAAATATGTCCTTCAACAGAGCCTAAAACCCACTTTTGGAGCCAAGTACATACCATCTTAACCTTCTTAGATTTGATGGTTAATGGTTTTTTTTGTTAGTATTATCATAATACTTCATGTTTCAAATGTTAGATCTCTTAAGTTTGATTTTTAATGCACTTTTATTCTTCTCCCAAAATTGTTGTTCAGTCATTTTTTTCATAAGGAAGTTAGGGCGGTATAGTGTCCAAACCTAGGGTTGACTCACCTTGAGGGTTGCAATTCAATTCTAATCATTGGTGGCACTATCCCTCTTCCTAATGAACATGGAAAAGGTGGATTTGTGATTAGGTGGACACCCCCTTTTTCTTTTTGCATAGGTCCCTCATTTTTAGGTCTACCTATTTCACCCCCTTCATTTTCCTATGTTTCACCGGCTATTCAGAAAATGAAAAATTAAGTAAAATGTTAAGTGCATTGCCTAGGATGTCTGATAACACAAAACACTCGAAAACCCACATAAGTGCGCATACCCAAGAAATTGTAAATGTATTATTTTAATTACAAAATTCAAGAGTTGGAACATAATGCGTAACTTTAATAATGATTTATTTTCTAACATATGCATTAAAGTATTTAAATGTAGCTGATGGAAAAGATGTAAATTGTGTGGATGTAGGTATGATAGGTGGCAAACCTTGGAAAAGAAGTAGACATACACAAATCACACTCATCGATAAATCTGATGATATTAGAGGAAGAGAGATACATGATTAAGAGATGGGTATGCAAAAGAGGTGTTGTATGCAAAGGTGTGGATAACTGGAAAAGTGGAAACTCGAGTTTTCTTTGGCAAGCAAACACAGTGTCAATTTTCTTTGTTCTACATCAAAAAATGTGTTGTCTGAACCTAGAACTTGATGGAAACACCAAGGAAGGAGATGGATGGATTCTTTATATCCACCCAATCACTCTGAATATCTAATTTATTTCCTCCTGGTCACTTTGAATATCCAGTTTATATCCACCTAATCACTCTGAGTATCTATCTTATATCTACTTGATCACTCTAACTATCCATCTTATTCCTACATTTTGAAGACACAAGAAAACCCAACATGCATTTACCCACAATTTCAAAGCATTTCAATTGTAAAGAGGGAAGTCAAAGTGCCTTTGACTTATTTCCATAATGGGGAAAATATTTTCTTGTGCCAACTATCTTTTGTGCCACGTGCTATGTTATGATTGGATTAGTTCTACTTAGCCATGTGTTTTTTGAATCTCTTTTGAGTCCTTGTGTTCTATAAAAGGTCAGGTCTTATTCATTTTAACAGATCAAAATTTGTTGAACTTGGTACACACAAGATTGGCATTTTACCAGTTTTATCTCTATTTTCATTTTTTTATTCAATTCTAGTTTAAAAACTTCTATATTCTATAGAAGTTTCTAATATCAAAGCTAATCTAAAAGCTATTTCATCATAAGAAATCTTACATAGTTGATTGTTTATTCCTATTGGAAAAGCCAATGTGTTGCATCGAATTTAGGTGCATATTGACAATGTTTTGTAGTAAATAGTCATTTGTTTTCTTTAAAATTCTTCCATCATTATATGCATAACTATGAAGTAATTTGGTGAAGCATAGAGTGGCTGAACTGCTTTGATTTAGTTCATTTCTTGGTATATATGTGGATGATAGCTGAGAGACCTTAAATATTAGAATCTTTACATGCTTTTATTTAATTAGATGTTAGTGTTTTCTTACAAATGGTTTGGATTCATGAAATATTTCTTGCAAATGATTTGGATTCATGAAATTGTGGAGTAACACATGTTGAATATGTTACATCTATATGTTACTTTGTTTGGTACAAATATCATTAAGCTTCAAAACCATAGGCCCCTCATGATTAACAACAATTTTGCACAACGAACCTTGAGTGAACCTGGTATGTCAATACTTGACATTCCTGGGCCTTGAGATAGCTAAGATCATCTTGAAATGGAAAATATGAGTAATTATTTCAAGATAGATAGGTTCTTCTTGTCATTTAAGCAAAAATTTATCTGCATGTTCGTGTGTGTAACATCCACGTCAACAAAATTAGAACTAGGAGGGACTAATCATGATCAAAATGGTAAGTTGTACCAGTGCCAATGAGGAACCTAGAGTTGAAATGAGCCTTAGGAAAAATTCCAATCACATAAAGGTCAAATTTTTCCAAAAAAATCTCAATAGGAAGCTTTTTCCTAAAAATCTACTTACTTTTAGATGGACAAAGAGATGTAGGATTCACAACATGAGTGATCATAGTGAAGTTGGCTGCAAAGTTTTCCTAGTTAGGGTAGGCCTAGTCCTTAATAGAATAATTTTGTTAAATGAAGCCTCCCTCACTAAGTAAAGGATGGAGGGATTATTGAAGCTTGGTTTAATTATAGAAAACTCAGATAATCTTGATAAGAAAAGAGTTGGAAAAGTCTCAAATGTCAAATTAAAAGGTGATAAATTTACTAATTTGAAATTTATTGTCAAAGATTTGATAAGTGTGCAAGAAAGGAAATAAAATCTTGCAACACCATGAATTCCTCACAAACAGGCAAAACAACAAAGACATTAATTACTAGAAAGAAAAAGTTTGGATAACC